>JAHWFP010055499.1:138018-159449 GCA_023313725.1 Lithobius niger | reverse complement strand
AAAAAAAAACCCACACTGCTGACACAGCCATACCTTGATATTTTGACAGGCTATGCAGCTGTCTTTTGGAGTTTTACCATACATGATGATGTGTGATAATTTACTGATGACTACCAGAGCCGGTAGTCATCAGTTATTCATCAGCCCTCCAGTGTGCGAACTGGACATCCTATCCGAAGTAGATAGCTGGGCAGCCTGATAAAATAATATGGCGTTTTTGATGTTTGTATCTTACTGTTATAGTATCGAGGTGTTTTTTGACATTTTGTGTCTTACTGTTAACTGTTTAACAAATTTTGGTGGAGGGTCGCATTATGTTTTGTATGACTGTTCCGATACCACACATTCTCATCCTTAAACATCCACTCAATGCTGTTACTATGCTGATTTCGCTGCCATTGCTGTAAAACTTTTTTTTTTTTTGCCACTCGTTTTAAAAATTGGTGTGCCTTTTCACGCCATTGCTGTGATATTTAAACATATAGTAGGCTTTGTACATGCATACTGTTATTATTTGAAGAACAACTTTAATCTTGCTACAGTAAAGATGGTTCTGTCACTGTGCTGTAACAAGTCAACAACAAAATGCTATAAACGAAACTGAACAAATGCAATAAACAGCTAGCTGCACCAAAATCAACTTGATTTTGCAGTTTAATTGACAGAGAGCTAATCTTTAGACTGGCTTAACCTGAATATTCATTTCATTTAGTGCCGAGCAACAGGGATAAACTTGCCAGTGGTTGATAGTCTGTTCGTTGTGCAGGTAACGTCTACTGACACGAATTCCACATTCGTAGTACATTAGTCATTTCAGGATGGTAAAGTTCTTGGCAGAAGCACAAAACTTTGATTAGATACCATTACAAGGCCGCACGTCTCGTCTCCATGTTGTTGGCTTCTACTAAGCAATACTGCACGTGGTCACGTGTCACATGCAACAGTAGTCATTACTGTCTAGAAGCCAGGATGTGACCATTGTTAAGGACCCGTACTTAATGCGATTTTGCGAAATCGCAAATTTCGCAACTTGTTTACTAATAATAATTTTGACCCCATTTTTCAATTGGGAAGATGTACGCCATTTGATGAAGCCAAAAATGAAAATATGCGATCGCAAAATTTGCATTTTCCCACAAAATTCGCAATTTTTGCCCGAATAAATAAATTGTGACTTACTTTTCATCAAAATTTTGTTATCTTTGCAGTAAAATAAAGCCTTCTGTTCGTTACTGGCAGTTGTTTTGAAATGGAATTTAAATTTTTTAAACTTTATTTATATTGTCCACCAAATACGAGGCCCATTTTAAGCTATTTTCTGTTAACTATTTTGAGAGGGTTGTTTTTTGTGGCAAAATTCAGCAAATCTCGCAACATGTTGTATAGCAAAATTACCTTCTTCCACCGCACATTTAAAAAATTCTCGCAACAAATATTATCGCAAAATTTTGCTTTAAAATTTCGCGGAAAGTACGGGTCCCTAACCATTGTTGGCTGCATCCTTTTCCCAACATAATACTCACTCTTGTTCTGGCTTTGTGAACCGAGTGAGAATCTACTGGTGTGTAGGGGTGGTTTGCCTTGATTGGCAACAGACCTTCCCTATTCTGAGCTGGTTGGACTTCACTCCTACATGTAGTTTTGTGACCTCTTCAGATTCCTCTTCTTGACGTGTTGGCTATTGTTCCAACTCTGCTTTTCTTAGGTCGCAAGCAGTTTGTACAATTTCACTACGTACTTTGGGAGATTTCGCCCTCACTAGCATCTTACGGAACTTTTCCATTAATGACCTGTTAAATCTCTCGGCCACCCCATTCTCTTGTGGCATGTATTACTATGTCTTGTGATGCCGAATGCCGTTGTCTTCAAGATACCATTCAAAATTGAATCCGCAAAGTGCACCGCCATTATCGGTGCGTATTCCACAAATTTTAACTCCTACATCCGTTTCCGCTTGGGTTTTCCATCTTTTGAAGTTGTCGAATACTTGTTCCTCATTACGAACACCCACGCCTGTCAAGTATAGTCGTGATGTGAATGAAACTCGTATAGTATATTTGCCTATTGAGAATTGGTTACAGCATTGGACCACAGATGTCAGAATGTATGAGGCGTAAGTTCCTCTTCAATCTTTTAAACTTTGTTGTCTTGAATAACTGCCTCGGGAATTGCCCGAGCTGACAAGCTTCGCGTTGTTCTTTTGGGGTGCTGATTACTGCATCTTCAAGTCCCTTGATTACATTTTTCCGCTTCATAACACTTAATCAGCACATATCTATCATGCTGTAGAAATTAGGAAGTATTCATTTGTAGACGACTTTGCTTTCTTCCCCACTGATGTGACATTCTTTATCTTTGTCACTTTCTGGAACACTTTTAGGCCGAGAAAAAAAAATTTACTTCTCCGGCCCGTTGCTAGTGACCCAAAACTGTCCTGGTAAAAAAATTTTATTGCGACTTTTGAGATGAATGTGTTATTGTTTTGCAACTGAAGCAGTTCGGAGCAATATACGAGACAAACTAAGTTGATCATCCAACTTTTGGATTTCAAACCGCTCTATATTTGCATAATACTTTTTTTATTGCTGATTTTTTGCTTTATAAAATAGTTGCCTAAAGATGGTCTTTTGAATTGTAAAATAGAAGTGAAAAGCTTGGTCACCGGATGCGAGAAGCAAAGAAATTTTTTCACTGCCTTACGCTTGTACTTTCCTGTATCTCGACTTTTGTCATCATTCTTAGGTTTCTATAGCTCTTCTTTTATAATGGAAACAGGTTATCCCATCTACTTTGAATTCTCATCACTGTTATCCCCTTTCTTGGTTTAGATTAAGCATTCGTTTTCAGGAAAAGATACTGGGTACTTTACCTTTTACAAAATCTGCACTGAAATGCCATTTGTCTTGATGAATGGGACATGACATATCTCCGGGTACTCTTACTATCTTGTCATGGCACTACATAATAAGTGATCCTCCTCCAGTAACTGCTGCTGACGTACCATCCGCTGTCAGTGTAAAGTTGTATGGAGTTTGGTGTAGTCAGAAAAATCTTTATCACGACACTCGATTCTTGAGTCTATGATCCACTCAGTTTCAGTTTTACTTTTCCTGTATTCACCTCTCCATTGCTGTTTTAATGATCTTGAACCATATCCGGTTGGCTTTTTGATCTTGAGACGAGTCTCTGTCTGTTGAGGAGCTTCTGTTTGATGCCAGAGATCACTTGACGTAATTGATATGAGGTATCTCACAAACTACAGTTACATTAACGTCCTGGTTAGTTAACTTATCGTATGGGAGTGAGGTTACTAAGCTGTGAACGGTAGCAGAATGGCTTACCGTTGTTAGTGTCCAGCTTTGGTCCAATAGCAGAACGTCGTCTTGGACAATTCGGTAACGATAATCTTTATGGTGGTGAACAATTCCTAGCCCTGTTAGTCTTGCTTGGTCATGCTGTAGATGAAACGTGTCGGCAAACTCTGACGTCTCTTGGCACGTCTTTACGCCATGTTTTCTAACAGACTAGATTGCATGCTGCTTGAGCGCATGCATACTTACTGTCTACAGCAATACTCTGAACCCAGGAAGGCGACTGCAGTTGTACCCACGTTTTTTCTCATCAGTAATGGCTTTGCTTGTTTAAGGGTATCTCGTGACGGAGTGTGACGATTTTTCTTGGATATACCAAGGATCCCTTACATGCCACAATTGACATGAGGACATTTCTAGGGCCCTTCCTTTCCCGAGTACACAAGGATGGGCCGAGCCAGGACTGAATCTGGGACCCTTGACGTATGAAACGGTCGTGCTAGCCTTTAAGTCACCCTGACCCTCCTCTTTGCCTTAGATACCAATGACCTTGACAACATCTTGTTCCCTCACGGCATGATTCTTCGAAAAAAATCAGTTGCTTTTGATTAGGTTCGGTCCAGCTATTTCTTCATCGAACGTCATCTAAAAGGAAATCGTATCCGCGTCAACAGAATCTGTCCCTAGCAAAATGTTGTCGTAGCTGGATGTGAGCCGCTTAATATGAAAAGCGTTACAAGATTGTCATTTACGTTGCATCTAGTTATCTTAGCGTTGCGCTCTAACTCCTGAACCTGTCTTTAAATATACCAATAGCTCTTCTCTTTCTGACATTTTACAGTTAAACACATTTCTGAAGGCTGTAAGCTTCCTCATCTTCATAGTAGCTGCATGATTGACCTTTAGGTAGTGCCAGGTCTTCTTGGGAGCTTCGTAATCTTGGTACTTGAAGGTGACGTATTGCTGCAGTGCTCAAAAACGGGATCGTGATGCACTCGGCAACTTCCCTCTCCTATTTGGGTAGTTTAGCACCTCTAGCAGCTGTCTTTGTTGATGTGCTGTCAACATGATCTCATGGGCATTTTTGTCGTAATATCAATTTAATTGAAAGCCTAAGAGCAATAATTTTTAACGTTCGTGCGTGTTGTTCAGCTCGTCTTTGGCGTCTATGTTTACGAATTCTGTTTATAGATAATTATTGTCTGGTTCAATTGTCTGGCCTGAAGTAAATCTTGACTCGTGTAAAATAATTGCTGAAGTAATGAGTGTCCTTAAAACTGTTCTCTTAACAATCCAGTTCTTGCAGTAAATTCGTACTGCACAACAGTTTTCGGGTTTTATTCCTAAGTTGTGTGGCTGCCATCAACATCATAAAAATACAAGCTGCAGACTATTTTTAAGTTTCATAGTTTGTCACAGACAGTTGTAATATTTTCTGCTATTGGGTTCATAATCTGCATATGCTTCTGAGAACTGATAGCTATGAATGGTGGGTACAAAGCACACTGCTTCAAGATACGGTGAGTTGATTCAGAACATGTCACATCTTAACACATATCGCTAATCAAGTACCAATATCGGAATAGCCCTAATCTGTTCTGTGGTCGATAACAAAATGTTTGGGGGAATAAGCAATGTAGAAAATGTTGAGGGATAGTTAGTCTACTTTGTTTTTTCTTAAATTACAACTACTTATATTCGTCGTTAAACAGGATACGCAAACTAGGGGTGTGCAAGAAGAAGAATTGTAATTCGAGCCGAACCGAGTTTGCAACAGAAGAATCGAGTATCGAGCCAAGTTCGAATATTTGGCTACACACTTATTTTATAATTTTTAATTTTTTTTATTTATTAGTTTAATAACATCTAAGATGCTGCGTGCTTAACGGACAGTGCGGGTCAACGTCTGCAACTAGTTTTCCAGTATTTACGATATAACTTTAAAATAGTTTGAGCTAGTGGCTTTTGATTTGCACCACCGAGACGATGAATATGGTATATTTGAACGTCAAAATCAGTCAAAAATTGAGAAAGTTATCACATTTTCACCGGATTAGAGTTTTCCGAGTATGGATGCAAGCGACGGGCCGAGTTTGAGCATACGTTGCGTACTCGGCTCGGCTCAAATTTTTCGAGTATCGCACATCCCTAACGCTAACCAAATGTCGGTACAAGTTTAGAAAGAATGTTGCACTACGGCCAAATTTTCGGTGAAATCACGAGCAAACCATACTGTGAATAATTCGCCTTCGTCAGGCATCGATAAAAACTACTACTGTCGAGTAAACAAATGACGCTCAAACTCAAAAATGTCAATACTCATCACATCAGTATTGCGAATTTTCGATAGGCATTACCCGAAAATAAATATTTTCAGTCCTTCTATCTTCGTCAGGCAGCAAGAAACGTGTGAACTGTGAACTACAATCTACATAATTGTATGCACTCTTCAGATGGATCGAATTCAATCGAGAACAATTCAAACTTGACGCGTCTGTGGCCCTCTGTATTTAGGAGGCCCACAATCATCTCTAAGCTGCGCCATTTAAAGGTAAGTTGATCTCCAAATCTTCTGCTGACGAGGTATTTAATAGCAGGAAAGGAAGGCCCATGGAGATTCATGAGGGGTTGCCATGCCAATAACTCATGTTCGATAGGAATTGACTCTAACCCCTTCAATTGTCTGTCATTTTTGGAATTGGACACTAGGAGGATTGATGTTTTGTCCCATGCTATCTTGTTAGCAGTGCCCATGTTGTGAGTCACGATGCTGCGGGTAACCACTCTGTTACGGGTATCCGCCATGTGTTGCTTTACTCTTTCAACTACGCCCTTACGTGTCTTCCCAATATATACTTTATCGCACTCACCACATGGGACTCGATGCACTCCCTCAGGTGTATTGTGGACATTCCGCAATTCACTTTCCATCTCTTTTTTTCCTCCTGAGACCGGACGTTTTTCACTACTTCCTGTCGATTCGGTTTGTTTAGCAAGGACTTTAAATTCCTACCATTCCTAAAAAATGATTCAAAACCCTTCTTTTGGAGCACTTTCTGAATGTTCTCACTCACTCCTCTCAAATAGGTGAGCCCTACTCGCTTTTTCTCATTTCGTTTCTCAGGTCTGGGTTCATCTACGGTGATGTGATCGTGTTTCACAGACGCGTCACGTTTGAATCGTTCTCGATTGAATTCGATCCATCTGCAGAGTGCAAACAATTATGCAGACTGTAGTTCACACGTTTCTTGCTGCCTGATGAAGATAGGAGGACTGAAAATATTTATATTCGGGTAATGCCTATCGAAAATTCACAATACTGATGTGATGAGTATTGACATTTTTGAGTTTGAGCGTCATTTGTTTACTCGATATTTTTATAACTCAAAGTAAAATGGTCAGATTCTTTGCCGTAACTACTACTGTATACAACAATTAGAGCATGATGGCAATGGGAGAAAAAAATCACAATTTTTTCTCCGATCGACCATCATGCTCTAATTATTGTGTACAGTACTGCCCTCATAAGGAAAAGGACCTTAACTACACTTTTGGTGAAAATGGAGTTAAGGCCACCAATCAAATGCTAAGACATAATTCTATCATTTCTGTAAGCTAGAGAGCCTTAACTCAGCGACGTGTATCCAAACTCAAGGTTCGTCATATGCCTTAACTGCTAGATTGTGGCCCTCTACTATGCAAAAACGCCTTAACTACGTGTCTAAGCAAGAAACCCGTAACTGTTATGTTACGAAACAAACAGGTAGTTGCCTGGGGCCTTAACTGCACATCGTGTTCGTGTATACTTGGTAAGAGAGCCGTAACTGCAGTTGAGCTGTATCTGCCGGAAGATTGAGCATGCGCACTGAGTCATTGCATATGGCCGCGTCCAGTCTCAGCCACGCCGTTCATTAGTTGAGGTAAGTAATTGGCTCATTGTTAAGAATGAAAGCAATACTTTGTTTAAATCGTACGATAACAATATTTTAAGATGTGTTTTCTTCGCAATTATGTACTTGGCTTTGAGTTTGGGAATTTATGTTGCTTGATTCTGTTAAGTTGTTCACGGAGGTAGTCAGCTGCACGATGATTTAGGTTTCGTGCAGTTTCCGTTTTTAATGTGTCTTTCATATGGTGTCTTGTTGTAAAGTAGACTTCTGACAGACAGCGTCCATAATTATGTAACGTTTATATTCGCTTTTTAAACACCCCCTCTCCCCGATAACAAAGAGTAACACTTGACATTGACCACCTCCCCCCCCCTCCAATCCATAGCGTAACGCTGAATTTTTTTCGCAATAAGTGAGTAAAGGGGTAAAAAGCTGTAAAGACCATTTTCTACTTCTCCTTTCATAAAACTTTAAAAATACCTTCCACAATTATTAATAAATAATAATAATTATAAGACATGAATAAACTGAGAAAAGTATTTGCTTCTGTTGCTTTCATTTTTGGCAGTTTGTTACGTTACAAACATCCCCCTTTCATAACAATTCGTAAGGCCATAAAGACATTCCCCTCTCCGTTCTAGCGTTACGAAATTTAATGAAGCTCTCAGAAGCAGTATGCAGATGTAATAGGTATGATTTTGTTACTACGATTTCAGACACAATGAAGAGATCGACAGCGACACGTGGACAACAGATGGTTTTGCTTGCACTGAACAAAATGCAACAGCAAAGTGTGAATTCAGCTAATGCTCAGTCGGAACCTGCATTAAAGAAAAAGAAAACTGGGGAGACTGGAAACGACCCGGACTACATGCCAGAAGAAAATGTTGTACAAAGCAGTGATTCGGATGATTGTGAAAAGGATTCCATTATTTTAGAAAATATTAATAATGAATCTTGCCAACGTGATGATGATGATTTACCATTGAGCAATGATTGTGAAAATGAAATGTTTAATGACACACAAGCGCACAGCAGTCAGCAAACGGACGGCAATGACCATCATGAATGTGCTGAAGTTCCGAATTCTGATGCCTTACTACCTAACGTCGGTTCTGCCCAAGATGAAGGTATTATTGACTTGGGGGAACTTCCCAACATTAATTTGGTGCAAGGCGATGTACGAAAGAGAAATAAAAAACAATTCACACCAGCATTGAGAAAAAAACTGCAACACGAAAAAGAAATAAAACTTCATCCTCTTCAACCTCCCTGTGTTGAATCATGTAAGAAGAAATGTACAACTAAGCTTCATGATGCTCGACGCCGTTTTATTAATGAGAACTTCTGGAAAATGGGAAGAAGTGATAGGCGTGTCTTCATACTAAATAACGTCGCACGCAAGGCCACACAGCGCAAAACTACTGGGGGACCATCTAAACGAAGCACAAGTTATTTTTATTCACTTAAAGACGAACACGGTCTTTCAGTTCCCGTCTGCAAAACATTTTTTCTGACGACCCTTGGATTTACAAAGAATAATGATACCGTAATCCACAATGTTTTGCAAAATACTGACCTGGATGCACTTAGCCCACCACCAGATATGAGGGGTAAAGCTCCTTGCCCAATTAAAGTAGATAGAGCAGTTATAAGACTACATATCGAATCATTTCACCCAAGCATCTCTCATTATCGTCGTGCACATGCCCCAAATAGACGATATCTTCCAAGTGACGTTACCATAACATCAATGCACAAGATGTTCCAAGAAGCCCACAAAGATGTCAAATGTTCATACGATCTATACCGCAAAGTTCTTAAAGAAATGAATATTTCATTTGCTCAGCTTGGCCACGAGGAATGCGAATTATGTGAGGCATTCAAACTGCATGACGTGTCACACACCAAAGACGCTCTTAACCCAAACTGTGATGATTGTAATTTGTGGTCAGTTCACATAAAACGTGCTGGTAACAGCAGAAAGGAATACCAAAAGGATTCCAATATTGAACATACAGATCCCAGCACAGTGGTATTTTCTGCGGACTTACAAAAGGTCATCATGCTGCCGCGCATTGAAACATTTAAAACGGTATGTTTTACGAAGCGAATCATTGTATTTAATGAGAGTTTCGTACCCGTTGGCTCACAATCTAAGTGTCATAAACCTTTAGCAGTGCTGTGGCATGAGGCAACAGCAGGAAGGAAAAAGGAAGATATAATCAGTACATTTCACGCTTTTTTTTTTGAAGTTCCGTGACGCAAAGTCGTTTGTCGTGTGGTTAGATAATTGTTCAGGCCAAAATAAGAATTGGTGTTTATTCTCATATTTTGTGCACATTATCAATTCAGCAGATATTGCCGCTGAAACAATAGACATCAAATATTTTGAACCCGGGCACACTTTTATGTCGGCTGACAGTTTCCATCACCAGGTGGAACTGTCACTGAAAAAGTGGGAAGGCGGGAAGGTGTATGATTTTGCTGATTTCACGGGTGCTGTTCAAACAGCTAACTTGGGGAAAGTTGATGTTAACCCAATGAAAGCCGACGATTTCTTCAACTGGGTAGATTACTCATCCATTTACAAGTTAGGTAAGCAAACACCTCGCCCCTACCTCGCAAATATGGTTCAAGTTAAAGCAACACGTGGTTTGCGTACTTTACAATATAAAAACGAATTTGCAGATTCTTACATGGAATTAAACTTCCTAAATGCTAAATGCACAAAAACTGGAGTTCCACTTCCTGAACAGCGTAAAGTCAGTCGTGGGATACCTGAATTTAAGAGGGATGACATTCTTACAAAGTTGAAAGATGTCATTCCAGAGAACAGGAAAGCGTTTTGGAGAAACATTCCAATATCAGATGCTCCTGATCTTGTCGTTGCATACGATGCAGAGTGAGATGCTATGCAACTGGATCATTAGTCTGTAAGTCTTTATTACTGCCATCCATTTTGTATTGTAACTTAGAGCTTTTAATTACAATTTTAATGCATTATGTTGAACATTTGTTAAGATCAGGTTTTTTTCCTTATTACCATCACTTTAAAATATGAAGCACGTCTAAGGAAAAAGACCTTAAGTGCTTTTTAAGCCCCTTACGGCAATTTGTAATAATTCTCATTTAGGGGATAAAATAAAGTGTTTTTAACTATATTACTTCCAGAGCTGAAAAGTTTTTATATTTTGTTTCTTCATGTTGGCCTGGGTGTAAACGTGTTGCTTCAATTTCCCTGGAATGACCAAAAGTGTAGTTAAGGTCCTTTTCCTTATGAGGGCAGAGTAGGAGTGTTTATTGATGCCTGAAAAAGGTAACAGACTCACAGTATTGTTGCTCGTGATTTCATCGAACATTCGCCCATAGTGTAACAGTCTTTGTGAACTTGTAATGGCATTTGGTTTGAATATCTTGTTCAACGATGAACGTCAGTAGTTGTAATGATAAGCAATTTGTATTTATTGCTTGCCATTGTAACAATATGACATGTTGATTGAGATTAGTTGCATGCAACCATGTGACATGTTTCTCTTTTACTTTTTCAAGAGCCTCTTCCTGCAATTTCTGGGGATATGTTCCAATGGATGCCGAAAGAACATATGTGTGTATTAGTTTACCTGGTAAGTTTAGTTACGTTAAAAAAAAATTTCACTAAGGTAAAAAGAAAAAGTTAAGGAACTTAAGGTGTTTTGGTTCGCTGGCATATGCATTGTGTAAAGAATTTTTTTTTAAATTTAACTATTAATTGGAAAATATTGGGTCTTTTAATTATGTTGCGAAAAGTAGACTAAAAACATCATTACCTTACCAGTACTATGAAACATTTGAATAATTTTAAAAGTAGACTGAAGTTGGCATTCCATTCAACCATTTAAATAGTTTTTTCGAAAGCTTTTGAATGCTATTAAATCTCAAATCGATAGCTGAAATCATTTTGAAGTGTTTAGCAACAACCACAAATCGGTCTCAAAAAGAGCCTTTGCCTGGGGGTAATTTTGGCGTAAAGTTTTATTTTTAAATACCGGTGGATTACCCATGTAGTCAAGTATAGGTAAAAGCTGTGTATTGTAGTACATTATTGGTTGGTGGGCAGACAACTTAATGTCAGCCCTCGTGTTTTAATCTTCCACATTTTACTTTTAGGTTACAGTTATGCATTCCATGCAAGCTGGCTATATGGATAAAGCCCAAAAGTATACAGATAAAGCACTTATGCAGATTGAAAAGTTAAAAAGTAAGTACAAGAGGGCTACCCCAGAGTGTAAAAAGTAAGTAGAAGAGGGCTACCCCAGAGTGTTCGTACTATTTTAACACTGATAATGCCATTCAAAAAATGATGCCCATATGAATGAAAGACTCTACAACTGAACAAAAGCAGCCTTCATAAACCGGTGTGTACTGACTTCTTTGCTTTTCTTTTTTCAGTGGTAGACAGTAGTCCCATTTTGTCTTCATTCCAATTGATGTTACTGGAACACATCATTATGTGCCGTTTAGTAATGGGCAACAAAACACTTGCCATACAAGAGGTAAGAATGTGGCACCAACAATCTCAATACAGGCAAAACATTGTAAAATACGGATTGTTTTGAGTTAATACCCTGTATACTAATGAAACGTCTATACCATGAGCCACGACTATGCCACGATGTCATCATGAGTTAGCCACCGACAAATGAGAATGGCGGATCTTTGGCTGTCCGAGTGGACTAGCCCATTCACATGAGTCACATAGCAAACAACAGTGGCGCGTGGATTAGTCAGACATTATTTGTGTGTAAACCTTTGTGTAACGTTGTTGTAAGAATTTTTAAGTGTCTCAAGTGCTGAATTAAAATATTACTAAAATGTGCACGTAATGTAGGTAATAGCCCAAATGGGTTTCTTTGTTGCCAAAACATCTTAACCTGATAATTTTAGCATTACATTCCCCGAATGTGATGTTCCCCTGGAGGTTTCTTCCGCTGTGCAGCCGCCTGCTTGCATACCCCTGCCGCGCATGCGCGTGGCAGTCCTCCCTAC
This sequence comes from Lithobius niger, assembly GCA_023313725.1. Classification (NCBI taxonomy): domain Eukaryota; kingdom Metazoa; phylum Arthropoda; class Chilopoda; order Lithobiomorpha; family Lithobiidae; genus Lithobius; species Lithobius niger. Next base: position 147,220 of record JAHWFP010055499.1, on the reverse strand, counting down.
AGCGTGCCCGCAATCGGCATTTATTTTCCTCCAGAGGTGTCTCCACGCCACCTCGTGCCGTAGCTCCCCTGTCTCTCGCACAGAAAATTGGATTCTACCCGATGATGGCCGCCGCATCCGAAGTCATGCTCTTCGTCCGCAAGCCTCTACTTTCACCCTCGGCGATCGCTGGATCTCCGCCCTCGACCTTGCCGCCGTTGGCCCGATTCCTGCTGCTCCTCCTCATGTCTCTCCTTCGTCCGCAGACGACCGCTTTAACCCTCTCTGTCGAAGTCCGTACGCAAGCTGTCAACGCCAACCATCTCCGACGCTCATCACCGTTTCGGCTGGCTGCACTCGTACCCGCGACATCCCTCGGCTTTCGACTTTCAGACCGAAACACGCCCGAGTTGCCGAACGGCCTACTATCACCGGCATCTGCCGAAGTCCGTACGCAAGCTGCCGACGTAACCCTCGCCGCCACGCCTCGACGTTGCTCCAGCTTTCGGCCGCTTCCCATACAAGGTTCCCGGATGTACCGCATTGCAAGCGACCCGCCTTACTCCCGTTTCGGTATCGATTGTTTTCAACAACGATCGAACGTGCAACCGTGCTTTGAATACACCACCTTGTCCATTTTCAAGTGAAGATCAAGTCAACAGTAAAAAAAAAAAAAAAAATGCTGCCCATTGCTACTCGTTTCACTCGGGCTAATTTCCACGTTTTGAGTGAAGAACCAAGTTGACTGCCATCATCACGCCTGCCGCTTGTCTCGACCGTGGCTCACCCCACGTATCGAGCGAAAATCAAGCCAACAGGTGCTGTCCACTGCTGCTCGTCTCGCTCGTGGCTAATCCCACGTTTTGAGTGAAGAACCAAGACGGAAGCCGTATGCACCTCTTGCTGCTTGTCTCGAGCGTGGCTGACCCCACGTCTCGAGTGAAAATCAAGTCACCTGTTGCTGCCTTTTGCTGCTTGTCTCGACTGTGGCTGACCCCACGTCTCGAGTGAAAATCAAGACAACAGTTGCTGTCCTACACTGCTGCTCGTCTCATTCGTGGCGGCTTAACCACGCTTTGAGTGAAGAGTCAACTTGGAAGTCATCTGCTCGTCCCTTTCGTGGCCAGAACCCACGTTTGGGTGAACCAAGACGGACGCCGTTTGCACCTCTTGCTGCTTGTCTCGACTGTGGCTAACCCCACGTCTCGAGCGGAAATCAAGACTCCAGTTGCCGTCCGACGCTGCTGCTCGTCTCATTCATGGCTTTAAACCCACGCTTTGAGTGAAGAGTCAACGTGGAAGCCACCCGCACTCCTGCTGTCTAGTTCCCGTCGCCGTAGCTCCCGCACCGCACGCTAAACTCTTCGGCCTGCCTTCCTGCCTGTTCTCGTCTCACCAGTCCTGCAGGGAAGTAGTTGCGAACTGGACCATCCATCGACGGCCCCTACCTCGGCTCCCTCGCCGTCTTTCGTCCGCCTCACTGATGCCGTAGCCAGCGCACGCCCCACTCTTCGGCCCGTCTCCGGTCTGCCCATAGCCGGGACGTCACCTTCGAGTCGGGTTGTTGCTCAAGCCTCTCGCCTCTCCCGCCACAACATTGAAGCTCTACGTTTCACGAGTCCTGCCGGGAAGCAGTTTTGAACTGAATCATCTATCTACGGCCCCTGCCTCAGCTCCCTCGCCGTCTTTCGTCCGCCCCACTGAAACCTTAGCCAACCGCACGCTCCACTCTTCGGCCCTTCTCGGGTCTGCCCATAGCCGGGACATCGCCGTCGAGTTCGGGTTGTTGCTCAGGCCTCTCGCCTCTCCCACCTCAACATTGAAGCTCCACGTCTCACCAGTCCAGCCGTGGAAGCAGTGTGAACTAGATCACCCATCGACGGCTCCTGCCTCCGGTTCCCTCGCTGTCTTTCGTCCGCCTCACTGATGCCGTAGCTATCACGATTACGTTGAAGATCTCGCAAGCTCCCGTCTTTCGTCCGTCCTGAATTTGGTCTGCCGTTTTCACAAGGGCAACCGAGTCTGAACTTCCTGCCCCATACACTCAATCGTTTATGCCTTACACAGATGTTGCCGTTCTGCACCACACTGAAAGTGGGCCAAGCCTGCATCCCTTGCTCCTTACACTCGTTCGTCTTTCACCCGCCCTGTTCGGGCATTTCCATCCCGCACAATGATGAAGATCTACCGAGCCAGCGTTTCTCGCTCCAAGCAACTCGTCTTTCACCCGCCTTGCCCGGGAGTTGCCGTTATTGAACCTTGACGGAGACCTGCCAAGCCTGCATCTCCCGCTCTACGCACTCATTCGTCTTTCATCCGCCTTACACGGACGTCTTTCATCCCGCACCGTGATGAAGGTCTACCAAGCCAGCATTCCTCGCTCTAAGCAACTCGTCTTCCACCCACCTTCCCCATGTGTGGCCGTTTACACTATGAAGAAGGTCGGCCGAGCTACCGCTCCTCACTTTACACACACACTCACTCGTCTTTCACCCGCCTCGCTCGGGTGTTGCCGTCTTACTCCACGGAGACGACCTGCCAAGCCGTCGTTCCCCGCTCCACGCACTCACTCGTCTTTCGACCGCCTTGTGTCTTTCACCCGGCTTGCTCGGGTGTTGCCGTTTACACTGTGAAGATCTGCCAATCATCGTTCTTTGCTCCACGCGCTCACTCGTCTTTCGCCCGCTCGCTCGGGTGCTGCCGCTTCACACTATGGAGACAATTTGCCAAGCCACCGTTCCTCGCTCTACGCACTCACTCGTCTTTCACCCAGGCGTTGCTGCCCTCCACCGTGACGGAGGTCAACCAAGCACTCTGCCCCTCACTCGGCGTGCTCCCTCGTATTTCGCCCGCCTTGCTGTTGCAGCGTGTCCTGCACCGGGATGGGGAACTAACAGGCCCTACTGCTCTCACCCCATCTACTCAGCTTTCATCCACCTTTCTACAAGTTGAACCAGGCCTCCGTCTTTCGTCCCTGCCTTCACATCTCACACCCGCCTCACTTTTGTGATGACGTCCTGTCCCAGGGAGATCACCCGTCAACCTGGGACCTCCTTCCCGCTCCACGTCCCCCGTCCGCTTAATGGTTGAGATGCCGTTCCGGTCCAAGTTGGAAGCCCGTTAAGCTGAAAGCCTCTTCCCCGCTCCACATCTCTCGTCTGCCTTCCGGTCATAATGCCGCCCTGAACTAGATAAAAGCCCGCTCATCTACGAGCTACTCTCTCCACCTGTCCTCTCGTCTTTCGACATCCACTATCCAGTTGAATTGGTCCCGCAGACGGGTTGTCCCCTTCCCGTCTCCTGTCTTTCATCCGCCCGCCACCTAGACGGCCTGCCATGCCAGGTGACCACCGGCTACACTACTTTCTGCCACTTTCCATCCATGATCTATGCGGCTTTCCTTCATGCTTGTCGTTGCCGGCCTGCCCCGATGTGGTTTTACACTAGTCCCTCAGACGCCGTGGCCCGGCCCCTGTCCGCTCCGCACATCGCCGCCAGTTCATCCGAAAATTAACTCCTACTTTCAGCCGAGGAACCATCAGCCTTTTCAGCCCGATCCACTCTCGCTCCCGCTCCAACCAACGCAACCAGCAGGACCGAGCCGCAACCCCTGACCGCCGCAGCTCCTCTCCTGCCTTCCAGCCGGCGCAACACTTCGCCTCTTCTTCCCAGCTTAAAAACCGTCCGATAGTTGACTCCCACATTCAGCCGAGAAACCAACAGCCCCTCTGGTCCGATCTCCCTCGGTCCCGCTCCGGCCAATGTAACCAACAGGAGCGAGCCGCAACTCCTGTCTACCGCAACCGCTGCTTGTCACCATGGGGCAGGAGCTCATCTCATTGAAACCACGTTGCCTCCCGCCTCTCCTACCTTCCAGTTAGCGCAAGACTTCGCCTCTTCTTCCCAACCTGGCTGAAACTCAACACAGAAATTCTATCCTTCATCAAACAAGCCCTCCGGCCAACGGTGCCCTCCACTCATCCAATCCCTATGGCCATGTGACTCCAAGGAAAACCCAACGCCCCAAGTTTTTCTTCAAAGTTTTTGAAGCCCTCCACAACTCTGCTTACCCCGCTCGATTGAGTTAAATTGACCGACTACTAGACGTAGAACAACCACCCGAGTACTTCCGTTGCCAAAAAAAAAAAAAACTAACGGGAAAGAAGAAACCAACCTCTTCTGCTCACTGACTCGCATCCTAACGTATGCAACCACACATGACTTTATTAACCCATGGTAACTTAACAACATTCAGGGCAATCTCCACCTTATTAACCAGCCAACAAAACCTTCTGACCGAAGAAATGCTCACACCAGCATCTTGTGGGAATCCATCACCCTCCACCTCACACAACCTGCCGCATAGGTCGTGCATGCAACAAACTACACCGGCTGCGACCTATTGTCGCAACCTGTACAGTAGTCAATCCCCCTTAAGCACGCAGAATGAAGCAAAAGCAAGCCAACCACGATGGAAGCTAAACACTCACGTTAGAAGCAAGCCAACCAGTGAAGAGGACAAGTGACCAAACTTCGAAGTTCTTCACCTGTTCTGAACAAAGCGCGAAGTTTTCAATAACTTTTTGGAGGACAGCCTGCTTGCATCCCGGGGCGCTCGTCAGGGCGGTGCCCGCCACCAAACGTGACGAGGTCACCTGATAATGCTAAAATTATCAGGTTAAAATGTTTTGGCAACAAAGAAAGAACATTTTGCCGGCCCCCCAGCCAGGCCGGCTAAAAATGGTTTCTTTGTGCCTAAAACATACTTAACATAACTCCTGCCCTGCCTCCCCTCTCAAGTCACCACCTGACACACTGAGAGTAAAATGAATGCCGATAGCGGGCACGCTGTCGCTTTTATAAGGGAGGACTGCCACGCGCATGCGCGGCAGGGGTATGCAAGCAGGCGGCTGCACAGCGGAAGAAACCTCCAGGGGGAACATCACATTCGGGGAATGTAATGCTAAAATTATCAGGTTAAGTATGTTTTAGGCACAAAGAAACCATTTTTAGCCGGCCTGGCTGGGGGCCGGCAAAATGTTCCTTTAAACTTCAACACTGTTAAGTTGCGTGGTTGAAATTAACAAGACAAGCTCACATATTTGTAATAAACTTTTATAAATACTGAAGATTTTATCAAAATGAATCTGCAGTATGCGTCTGCTGTAATTTTAATTATTTTATTAGGATGTACAAAAAAGGTTGACCATCTAACATTTCAAGTTTGTGGTGCATGGTTATGGGAGCTTAAATTACAATATCTCGAGTTTGTGGAAAATATTTTTGTACATTTTGAGGAGCTTTAAATAAACCGAACTGACCCAGTTTTTATTTTACCTTACCTGAGGAGGAAGTCAAGTGAGGGGCTGCTGGGTGGGGATTGAACCAAGAAATCTTTGTTCGTGGTAGGGTCGAATGATTGTTCTGAATGACCAGATTTATATTGTGTATTGCTTAAGAGGCTGTGTAGTTTCCAGAGTTGCCATACTAAGTAGGGCTGAGACAAAAATGTTGTTGTTTCTGTAGATATCTCAAGCTTGCAACATTTGTCAACAAAATACAAAGCTGTTAACAACTCACTGTGCACAGCTACATACTCTACTGGTAAGTACGGTTTACTGAACTTAGTCCCAGTATTGTTTTATTGTTTAAATTCTGTTTATTTCACAAAGTATTCATAAACGGTGCAGGTTTTTTCTTCACTTCATTCAGTTCAATTATTTCCCTTCAGAAAAACAAAAGCTTAATTTACCTAACACGCCTCATTAAGGTCTACTAGTAAACAATCCAGAGGTAGGATTCTCCATGCGAAATCATGTCGGGGCAAAGCCAAAAAACAATTGAGCCATTCCAAAGCACGTCACAACTAAGCAAAGCTACTTCTCTTGGGATAAACTAACCAATTAGTTCCGTTTTCACCACCCCCTTATGCTGAAAAAACTTGTTAAAAGTGTAATATTTGTATGCATGTTGCTTTGCTTATTAAGAGTTGATGTGATGATAATTAACTTGCTTCTTTCAGGGCTTGTACGCAATGTCCATGAATTGCATGGAATCAGCTGAAGGCCAATTTCGAGCTGCAGTTCGAGTAAGATATTTAAAAAATTTTATACAGCATTTTTCATATTTATTTGCTTTTGTATTTGTAGCACCTGTTAACGTAATGATTTTTGCAGACCTCTACAGAGACTGAATTATGGACTTTTGCTAATTTAAATTTGGCAATTGTGTACTTGAGAACAAAGCGAGAACAAGAGTTCCAAGGCCTTCTGGAAAGGATTAATCCCGAAAATCTCCCATCCAGGTAATTCTAAGGAATTTGAATTAAGAGTGTAAAAAATGTGGTTCTTACTATATAACTTTAACAAGGAATGTGCAATACTCGAAAAATTCGAGCCGAGTATGCAACTTACACTCGAACTCTGCTCGCTGCTCGCATCCATAATTGAAAAACTTAAATCCAGTGAAAATGCGATAACTTTGTCAATTTTTGACCGATTTCGACATTCCAATATACCAAATTCATTGTCTTGACGAGAGCTTTCCGATGGTGCAGATAAAAAATTACAGCTCAAACCATTTTCTCGTTGTAGCTTTAAAACTGGAAAACCACAACCCACTCAATCAGTTAACCACATCTTTGTTCTTTTTATTTTAACAAATTAAAGAGAAACTTGCAAACAAATAAAAATACTTGAACTCAGTTCGATACTCGACTCTTTGTGTTGCACACTCGGCTCGGTTCAGCTCAAATTAAAATTATTATACGCGCACACCCGTAACTTGAACCATTTTTTTGCTAATATTTTACATGGTGTGCATCATAACACAAATTAATGATGAATTTCATTCTTAGAGACAAGTAATTTCTGAGATAGCAGATTTTTACAGAATTCGCAAGTGCTTTAAAAAAGAAATCTACTAAAAAGTTCTCAAGCGTAGTGAGTTAGTAGGTAACTGCAGGTTCCAAAAATAAATATTGAGTTCGCAAAACGTCAGAAAAATTGCAGAAATGTGAATTTCTTCTGTCAAATTCCCAAATTGGCACTAAAAATATGAATTTTTGCTGCTATCCTAGAATACTTACCTGTATTTTAACGCTGTCCATGGGAAATGCTTCTCGTCTCAAATTACCTAATTTTAAAGACACTTGGCTTTCGCAATATTGTTCCCTGAGTCACAGCTGCCCCTTTCCTGCTCAGTTTGTTTGGGATACGACGTAACATCGCATGTTTCTCAAATCCTATTGCAAATTGGCTACTCCTACGATCTTGTCCAGGGAAGAACAACATGAAGTGCGCTCGGCAATTGAACAAGAAGGATCTTCATCTTTGTGTAGGTGGTGCTGTGTATGTAACTTCCGAGAGTTTGTGTGTGCAGAATACTCCAACCGTTGACGAAATGGAAATCCTCCCTATTACGCCACGATGGAGCGATCGGAAAAGAAATGCAGGGATTTGGACACGTTAGGTGTGGATGCCGACAGCCTAGACGATGATTTACAGAATTTTGAGAATTCAGATGATTCTTTTGTATCGCATACCCCGTTGTCGGAAAACCACGATCACCATTCACAGGACAATGCGCCCTAGACGTCGGACATTTTACCAGCTGTGTCATCCTGTGTTTCAAGTGAGATTGAGAAACTGCAATCATCCCGTGTACATGAAATCCACGCAGAAGTTTTAACAACATTTGAGAATTATTTTGGACCGGCTGACTCGGTCCATCATCGGTTTTTGGGGAGCGGCTCATCAGACAAAGGAGTTGAGCGCAACTGAGATCGCGACTTGTGCGACTGGAGTGTTGGCTACAATCAACGAGTCTGTGCCAGCGATACTGATGGAAGTGACGAACATGACCATTCGCCTTCGCCGCACACCCCTCTGTCTTCCCCCACCTCGCCTGAAGTTGGTCACACATAGTAAAACACAGGCAGGGGAGTCGGTCCCCCTTTTGAATTTGAAACGTACTAAACTATCTTGCCCTACTGACCAATCCTTGTCTGGTACATGTAGTCCGGGTAGTCCCCAACGGGTGCTTGACGGTCTCTGAAACGAATGACACGGGCTGAACTATACGTGCAGCGGTGCAACTAGTGAACAGTACGGCGACTCACACCCAGCTGGCGGGAGACATTCCTATGCATCCAGTAGCAACTCAACCAGGACCAGTCGCCTCGCGTAGGGTCGACTCGGTCGTTGGACAGTCAGTCACAGACGGGTTCGGGATAATGTGTCTGAAACGTTAGTCTGTCAGGTGGATACACATCGTGGCCGGGCAGGGTGTCACCGGACCATCAAGTGCTTTACCTTACTGACCGTAGGTAGTTGCCGTATCTCGACCAGAGGTACACTGTCTTCCCATACGGAACCTTGCATCAATCCCAGCAGTTGTTGGCTGCGGTGCCCCCCTCTTTCCCGATGCTTTCAGTATTTCTTGGTCGGAATTTTTCCCTTACCTATTTCTGCCATGATCCTTGATTGAAAAATGTCATAGCCAATTAGTGTCTGATGGTGTGGCGAGGACTGTACAGGCCAACAAATTCTCGCAAGTCTCAACGCCCCAAAATTTCACCAAGCCTTAAGGCCGACAAGTCTGAAGGTCATACGACCAGCCATTCATGGCCCTACGGCCAACCATTCAAGACCCTTCCGAGGCCCAACGGCCAACCATTCGAGGCCCTACGGCCAACCAGTCGGGGCCCTACGGCCATCCAGTCGGGACCCTACGGCCAACCAGTCGAGACCCTACTGCCAACCTGTCGAGGCCCTACGGCCAACCTGTCGAGGCCCTACGGCCAACCAGTCGAGGCGCTACGGCCAACCAGTCGAGTCCCTGCAGCCAACCATTCGAGGCCCTACGGCCTAAATTTCATACGATCCCACGGCTCAAGCTTCTCATGGCTCTAAGGCCGAAATCTCTCACGGCTCTAAGGCCGAAATCTCTCACGGCTCTAAGGCCGAAATCTCTCACGGCTTTAAGGCCGAAATCTCTCGCGGCTCTATGGCCGAAATCTCTCGCTGCTCTATGGCCGAAATCTCTCACGGCTCTATGGCCGAAATCTCTCACGGCTCTATGGCCGAAATGTCTCACGGCTCTATGGCCGAAATCTCTCACGGCTCTACAGCCGAAATGTCTCACGGCTCTACGGCCGAAATCTCTCACGGCCCTACGGCCGAAATCTCTCGCGGCCCTACGGCCGAAATCTCTCGCGGCCCTA
>JAHWFP010055499.1:85526-138008 GCA_023313725.1 Lithobius niger | reverse complement strand
GAAGGCTCTACGGCCCAAATTTCCCGAAGGCTCTACGGCCCAAATTTTTGAAGGTTCTATGGCCTAAATTTCTGAAGGCTCTACGGCCACGAACTTTCCCCGGCTTTATGGCCAGGGCCTCTCAAGGCTCAACCACCTTAGCATTAAGGCCCTAGTCTGAGCCCCATACACACCAGGAACCAAAGTACCTCAACCAAACCGGCTATGTGCTTGACTACAGGACCTTTCAGAGCGTCCCCACCAAAAACATCAGAGATGCTCTATATCGGAAACCAACCGTTTCCTGATAGATGCACTGCCAGCCTCCAAGACCACTGCCATAACCGAAAAGACCATCAGCGTGCTTCAAACAAGCTCCTCAGCTACAAGGCCCATTGTCAGTTAATGCTCCCTCGGGCAATTAACCACGTCCAGCGCACGTGCCTTCCCAGGTATACACACAAAAAAAAAAAAAATTAAATAAACGTTGACACGATCACCAATCCATCACACAGTTCACTGCAAAAAAACTGCAGGCCCAACACAACGGCGCAAGCAAAAACCGTAACCGGCCCCTAAATTCCGAAAAAACGTCACTTCTACGTACAGACGCAAAGTTTCCTATAAGTAATCACTTTGAACGATGTTCCACGACACAACAAGCAGTCCTCTGCTAGCCCTCGACAAAAATATTAAACCTCCATCTTCCATAATGAAAACAATGTCCGAGTTCGGTCGCCGTTGCAAGCACCGGCCGCCAAAAATAAAATTAAATAAATTTAAACCCGAACTAAAGGCCAACAAAAGCCTAAACTGACAACAATCAGAAAAACTACCTGAACTTCAGGTCCAAACAAAAACACCCAATGCACACCTGCTAAATCCAAACGGCCTGAAAAACCGAAACAAATGCGGATGCACGGATACTCCGGCCATAAGCCTAATTCCACGGCCCGAAGGCCGCTCAGCCGTAAGCCTAATTCCGCGGACCCGTAGTCCATTCGTTCCAAAAAACACTTCGGGCACAATGCCCCCTTCTTTACTAAACACATCGCACAGATAAGCAAACGACCTGAATTCGCACACAAGTTTCGAGACCACGAACCAAACGTTCGTCAGGCCACATTTACGTGGTTTAGGCCTAACCAAACAGACGTCGGCAAACCCGACGCGCATGCAACAAACAAACACAAGTCATACTCACATCGTCAATCCTCCTCGTAAACAACGTAGAAACTCGTAGTTACACCAAATAAAGAACGCGTGACAATCCATTATCACAAACTTCCTCCAAAAACCGTTGGAAAAAAGAAAAAACACTAACTAAATAGCGCAGACAACCACAAGGGTCGGCGCCGACGTCAAGAGTGGTGAGACGTGGAGAGCGGAAGTGAAGGGAGACGGACCGGAAGTGACGAGGAGAAGGCGAGAAGAGGTGCTGGGATTGGTTAAAATTTTTGCAGGGGTAGGCGGCAAGTGACGTTTAACCCAACGGTACAACCGCTAGAGAGGATACGCTGGAGAATTATTCACATTTGGCGAATTGGCGACCGTATTTCTTGAGCCCTGCTCGAGACAGCCAGAAACAACCTCTAACATTCCATCTGATTGGCCAATGCCAAATGGCCATCGAAATAATATGTTGAGAGGCCTGGATAGAGGGGAATTCCAGCTTTTCAACGTATCCAAGATGGCGGCACCCAGTCAAACGGTCCGATCGCTACCGCTGATCGAAAATGACCAATTTTTTGCTTCTAACTTCGGAAAAAATGAACAAACGCGACATTTTTGTAGTTTTTAGTGAGACTACACTCAACTAAAGTGCTTTTTATGAAATTATAGACATCGGTAACAACATTTTAATTACAGAAATCGATGCACAACATATCAGGTAGCGAATTTCAGCGTTTCTCTTGCCGATATTTTAGCCGAAAATTTCATTTTTCCATCGTAGAATCCTCCTCACTGTGTTACAAGATTGGGATCCTTCCCTATGCCTACGGCGCGTTTTTACCTCATTAATGCAGTCATTTATGCAAAATATTGCGTCACTTCCGCCTCTATCCCACTTCCCCCTACCCTGCTCGCGTCCACTCACTCTTTTTCTTGCCGCTGGCGCGTGCAGTCATAAATTCTTAAGCTAAGATTGTTGAATTACTGAGGGGAATTCGTTTCGAACTATCGTTTTCGCAGTTGAACTGAAGTGCGCCATCTTTCCAAGCAAAGGAGCGTGGCTACGAGGCTACGCGCTTTGTGGTGAGTATTTCTATCGATACTGGTTGGAGAGTATTAAGATGGCGGCCGGCATGGCGACGGCAGATTTTGCGAGAACGAAAAACGTGGCGGCCTGTTCGGCCGGCCAAGTGCGTCCCCACGTGGATATAATTGCTTCTTAAGAACGTTGCGGCAGTGGTTTAATACGGATTGTCAGGTTCGTAGTATTTATTTTTGGTTTGTGTGGCGGAATTTGGCGGAGAAGTGTGCTTGGGAGTTCGTATGTGAAACCCATTGTCGAAGTCGGTAACTGACCGAACCGACAGGAGCCGCGAGTGGCGGACAGTGGAAAAAAGTGGTTGGAAAAGTAGTTGTTGGGGGTGATAAAAAAAAGTACGAATGGCTCAGTTTTAAAAATTTTTTTTGGGCGATGCGGAACGCTGGGGCGTGTAAGGCATCGGCTCTACCGAGTGCAAATAGGTAATTTTGTTGGATTGGATTGTTGGAAAACATAAGCTGGAACGGAGATTGGAAATAATGAGCACATGGCGTGCTGGAAGTTTGAGAGGCCATAGGGCAGAGTGGGTGGCCATTGGGGCGTCGCCGGCGGTGTTGGATATTGTAGACGGTGCTGGTCTAGAGTTGGGAAATACCCCACCGCTGAGAGCGGTTTCGGCGAGACCGCCATTATTTAACGATGCGAATGAGATTGCTCCGAAATTGAGCGAGATGTTAGCTCAAGGTGTACTTGAGAGAGTGAAAAGCGGGAGTGTAGGATGTGTGTCACCAAATTTTATCAGTGGCAAAGCCAGTCGGATTGATCAGGATAAATTTGAACCTGAAAGGCTTGAATGAGTTTGTAGTGGTACGGAAGTGCTTGCTACTTGGATACACTACCGAGAGTAGTACAGCATTTACAGCCAGGGTAGTGGATGGCTACCATCGATTTGTCAGGCGTTCTATGCAGGGGCAATAAAGGACGGTGCACGACGATTGTTAATGTTTTCCTGGCAAGGTTGTCTTTACCGTTTTTGTGTGCTGCAATTTGGGTTGGCACCGGGTACTTTTATGAAGCTTATGTCAGTGGTAAGGCACTTCTTGCTCAGGGCAGGTGTGTTAATTTTCGTTTACCTGGATGATTTTGCAGTGGTAGGCCCGTCCGCAGCAGGTGTGCGGCGGATGTGCGGAACGTGTTGGAAACCTTGCGGAAGTTAGGCTTTTTCGTAATTTGTGGAAAGAGCGTGCTGGTGCTGTCGCAGGCCTTGCAATTTTTGGGTATGATGTTGGATCTGCAGTCAGCCCGTTTTGTGCTGCTGCCTGAGTAACAGGCTCGTATGGTACGATTGGTTGCGGGACTGCAATGAGACGCGGTCACGGTTGTTAAGGAGCTTCAATGGTTGTTGGGGCTGGCAGAAAGTTGGTTGTGAGCCGTGGAAAACGGCGAGTTGCACACACGTTGGTGCCAACACGACCTGGTGACCTAATCTTTCCCAATCTTGTAACAGTGCACGGAGGCAGCCTCTCGCGAGGATCTTGCGAGGATTTGAACTGGTGGATGAGTCGCTCGGTGGTAGTGAAATCCTGGGTCTCTGTGGAGGTGCAGTAGTGGTAACAACGGGCGCCTCGGACATGGGCTGGGGACCAGCCTCTGGGGATTCGCAAGCGCAGGGAAGGTGGCAGCCCAGGTGCATATAAATGCGAGAGAATTATTGGCTATGCTAAAGGCGCTAGACTTTTTTGGAGACCTGGTCAGGGGGCGGGTCGTGCGAATCCTTTCGGATAATGTGGTAGCCGTGTCATACGCGATTCATCAAGGGGGACGAAGTCCTAGATGCTTAATGCCATGGTCCGTTGCCTAGAGCAGCATAGAAGTCAGCTGGAGTGTGTGGTACAGGCGGCATTTGTGCCGGGGAAGTTGGATATGACAGCGGATGGTTTGTCTCGAAATTTCTGGGACAGATTTGACTTCCGATTGGGTACTGCGGCGTTCCAGAGGATTCGTAGGTGGTTTGGGACGCCAGACGTGGACGTGTTTGCAGCAGAAGCGACGGCCCAATTGCAGCGATTTGGGTCCTGGGGACGCTGCCCACGGGCCGAGTTTGTGGATGCGTTCAGTGGGAACTGGGGCCCGTTCTTCCCGTACCTTTTCCCCCCGTGTCCTTTAATTGGACCTTGCGTCGACAAGCTCGTCGTGGATTGAGTTGAATGGGCAGTACTGGTGACGCCGTACTGGCAGTGTGCGGCCTGGTTTGTCCGGCTGTTGGCCTGCGCCAGGGAGGGACCGTATCCCTTGCGGAGCGCAGGGGCCCTCCTCTGGGACCCGTACTTAGACGCCGAGGTGGCGGATGAGGGGGTTCCCTGGGTAGTCTGGGGGGTAGGTACAGGCTGATTACTGAGTGGGACCAAGGTCACCACAGCCATCTTTGGAGCGATTCCGGGGTGTGCACAGCTTACTAATCTATCCCAATCTTGTAACACAGTGAGGAGCATTCTACGATGGAGAAATGAAGATTCTCCCAGAGAACTTGTTCTCGCCAGGAGAATCTAAGTTCTCTGAGTCGAATCCGACGAAACTGTGTTACAAACACTGCCTGCCCGCCTCCCTGCATGGAATCGTGCGTTCGCAGCAAGAAAAGAGTGAGTGGACGCGAGCAGGGTAGGGGGAAGTGGGATAGAGGCGGAAGTGACGCAATATTTTGCATAAATGACTGCATTAATGAGGTAAAAACGCGCCGTAGGCATAGGGAAGGATCCCAATCTTGTAACACAGTTTCGTCGGATTCGACTCAGAGAACTTAAATTCTCCTGGCGAGAACAAGTTCTCTGGGAGAATCTTCATTTTTCGACCCGCACTTCCACGTACGTATATATACGTTCATACTCCATTGGGCCACATCGTTACCAACGTATATATACGTTTATATTCCTTAATGGGTTAAGGAGGCCAAGACTTTATTGTTATAACGTTGTTGGTCTTTGTTGAGTAGCGTTTTAGCAACTTAAACCACCAAACCATGAGCAGCCATCTTTGAATTGAACAGTGCAATGCATGATGGTACTTTTCCGTAAAAATAAAAGTAACTAATTTGTTTTAACCTTAATCAGGAATGAGAAATTTTAGCAAATTAGCTGATTTCAGCTCAGCAACACTTTTAAGTATGTTTGAAAATGTCACATGGTCTACTGTGAAAATTCATTTTAAAGTTGAAAAGTTTGTTGTTTTTCCTGTGATTGTGAAAATAAGCGTCGATTTAAGGTGATTTTTCAACTTTAAGTTTCTGGTTTTTTTTTGGTTTTTTGGTATTTCTGACTTCAGTTTTGAACTTATGGCAGGTCTTCCGTTTAAATTTAGGTGAGTCTTAAAAGCAACCTTAATACGAACCTTAAAATGTACAGCTTTTATCCATTGTTAATACGAAAGATGGAAAAATCCATCATATTTTCTTTTTTTTTTGCTCAAAAATACTTTTCAGCTTTTTTTGTTCAAGGCCACTCTCATGCCTGCTTAATTGAAACTTTTAAATTAAACTGACTTTTTTTGTGTTAATAAATTATAAATTTAAAAATATTTTATTTACATTTTTATACAAAAATAATAAAAGAATATTTCCGGAAAGCAAAAATCTTCAGGGATGTTAGCTTCACTAAGTATTAGGCATAGATCCTGGCAGCAACAATCCTATGTAACTATCTTGTATTGAATTTTTTTTATTAAACTGGATACGTTTGTGTTACTAAATTATAAATATTAAATTCATATATATTTTCACACATAAATTTTGATATGATTCTGTAAAATATATCGTATCAAAAACCAAAACTGGTAAAAGGGGTCGCCAAGTTCCAAATGGTTCGGCCCTTCAAAGGAGTGCTATCAACACACCAAAACATTCACCAAGATCGCACTGCTTAATAGTTCAAAGGTTAAATGAAAACTAGAATATTGCTACTTTCGGTAGTAATGTTCAAGTTTTCATTTAACGTCCAAAGTATTATTCTGTGCGATAAAAGTTGGCGAATGTTTTGGTGTGTTAACCACTCCTTTTGAAGGGCCGAACTATTCGGAACTTGGTGGCCCCTGTTACCAGTTTTGGTTTTTGATATCAGTCCTTTTTTTTTAAATTGTGCATTGGACTCCACTCCACTATCGTGCAGATGTGTAATAAAGTGCCACGTCAACAAGAAATTGTTTTCAACACTTTGCTACTACCTTTTGCCTAGAGGCCGAACCATTCTCAACTTAGTCACCTCTTTATAGGTTTTTGGTTTGGTTTTAATTTTGTTGTAATTTGTTTTATTTCGTTAGTTTTGGTGTGTTGATATCACTCCTTTGAAAGGCAGAACCACTCTCAACTTGGTGGCCTCTTCACCAGTTTTTGACTTTGTTTATTTTACTATGATTTTACAGTTGGTTTATTTTTCATGAATTGGATGTGAATACAATTTCTTTGGCAACGTTGTTTAAATTTATCGTGGTACACTAGTGTGTGTCTAGGCACGCACGTCAGTATGCACGTTGTCCGAATTTTGGCCGTCAAATGAGAGACGATGCCGACAATACTAACAATGGTTATAACAATATTTTCGTACTTAGGCTCCATCCCACGCCATTCCTGTTACACCCCTAGGCTCCAAACCATAAAAGGTTCGCAGTTCTTATCGTACTGCATCCATTCGTTCAATTTTATAGCTGGAAGCCTTCCCGTTATCTCGGTATCGATGAATAATCACCCTATGGAAATTAACATGGGGATGAGCGGACTAGAATTAGCTAGCTAGCTAGCTAATAGCTAGTTACACATTTCCAACGTTATTGAGGGTTAGATTTTGCATTGAAAGCAGCTTAGCTGGCTTTCTTGCACGAGTTAATTTTTGTCAGGTGGGTTATTGCTCTTGATTTCAACACAATTTAAGCGTTTGTACCGCATTATTATTTTTATCCAAGTACCTGAAATGTGCTCAACTCTGCTTCAGGATATTAGACACTGACGCTATGGCGTCGCGCTACAATGGTTTACAACTTCGACAATTGAATTGATGTGATGTTTGTTGTGATGATTGTTACCTAACTTGGCGCGACATACTAGCGTAAGTCTAGATATTTTAAAAATATGCTGTTAGTGAAGAAATCCAATCAAATTAAACAAGCACACAAGTAAAAAAAAAAAAAAACCGTTTGATGCTTTGTTTCATAATCTACATATATAATACGGAGCAGGTGGCCAAGTCACCTCCCTCGCCATTCCGTCGTACAATCGAGTACCCCACCTTGTAGTGCCATGTGTTGATGGGATTCCCCTTCAAATTCGGGTTGGGACACTTTTCCAACGTCTTCAAACTGATGGCACCACTTACCAAACCTGCCATGTCGCCGTCTATTGACGGCCTTGGACTACAAGTTTGGGTTATAACACTTTTTCCAAAGTCTTCGAAGAGATGGCGCCACTTACAAGAGGCTGCCGCACCATTTTTGGGTTCTGTTTTTGGTATAGTTGTGGTACCAAAGCGGCCAACAAAGTTTTAGTTGCGTGGACTGTGCCATTGTCGGCGTTTGAGCTAAAAAAAAAAAAAAAAAAAAAAAAAAAAACCGTGATTACTAAACCAGACAACTTTAAATCAAACGACGATTGATTCTTAATTTCGAGGCCCCCAATGGTCCTCGAAATTGGCAGCCTGATGGAAAGGCGCATTTATTTCCTAAATGTTCACTTCCAGTAAGGAGTTGAATTGCAACAATGTCGCCATGCATGGTACCCGAGGTGAATTGTTTCAAAGGATTAACTTAAACAAAGGGTTACTTGCTTACTGAATGCTGGATTTCTCAGCGCTTTTTTTTTAGCCTTCAGTCAAACATACGCATGCGACTTTTCCGGGGCTGCACCAAAGGGGAAATGTCACAGTGCGGCTTTTTCGGGGGGTGCAGGAGAGGGTGCCAGGGCCAGTCTGTGTGGCGGGCAATGCGCGCTAATGAAGTTAATTGTTTCAAAGGTTTAACTTAAACATGGGATTACTTTAAAATTCCATAACGGCTTCTACTCTGAAAGTTCGTCATTCTTGATAATTGATTGTTGAAAACAGATTGTTACGCCCAATTTCAGAATCAAAATACTGTACCAGCATTCTTGCAAATTTTCAACAGACCGACGACGTCTGTCTTCATCAGGCCTAACCTACACAACTCAAACTTTTGTCAACTACATCGTCACCGTGGAATTCAGCGTTCGAAATCTGCGCACGTGCATGGCGTGGCCTCCTATAGTTATCGTGCTGGTTCATCCACTGCTTTGTGAGTCGCCTGGAAAACTCATCTCATCATCAGGTTAGGCCTGATGAAGACAGACATCGTCGGTCTGTTGAAAATTTGCAAGAATACTGGTACTGTATTTTGATTCTGAAATTGTGCGTAACAATCTGTTTTCAACAATCAATTATCAAAGATGGGATTACTTGCTTACTGAATGCTGGATTACTCAGTGATACGGTTTTTTTAGCCTTCAGTCAAACACACGCCAGCGACTTTTCCGAATGTCACGGGGCGACGTTTTCGGGAAGGGGGAGGCGGGCAAGCGTGTATGGGGGGAGGGGACCGGAGTGTGGGGATTGGGGGGTTAAAGTAATTGTGGGGGAGAGGGTATATGTGGGAGCCATTCACATGTTCGGCCTTCGGTTTGATAAATTTAAAACCAAAGACCAAACACCTGGATGGAGGCGGGGTAGGGTGCGCAGCATGCGCATGGGCACAACTAGTTACATATAATCAGGAGCATATAGAAAACAATATAAACCCAATATATAAACAGTAAACAGTTTTCTGTATTGCTTTTTTTTGTAATGTCAAATACATAAAAAATGTAAGTAATTCTTTACAGACTTTATTTTTAAAAGTCCATGCTGAACAGTTGTCTGTAGGATTAATTATTTTTCTAGTTGTCTTGAAAATAGCCATTACCTTTTTTAATAACATTCTCCTTCTCAATGCTGTTCTATTGGAGAGAAAATAAATCGAAGATGTCCTTCCGGTTCGCTACCTACTGCGCAGCCTCCTTCATATAAAAGTCAAAGCGGACCTTTTCTTCTCTAGCCGTCACGCTGTTCACTTCGCTCTGTGAATCGTCAAGCCTTCGCTTCCTACGTTCACCCTCCGCTACTGCCTCCGCATTGCGATGCCTCGAGCTAAGGGGACGCCTAGGGATGATTCCTCCTGCCGTAATCATCGTTCGGCATCACCGGTCCACGTTCCACCTGTTGCTGAGAATGAAGAAATTCTCGAACAGCAGAACAGGATTTTTTGAAGCCCTTTCTGCCTCTGAATCCCCTCCTTTCCGAATCGTTCTCCGTGCCTTGCGACACTGCAGCCACGTCTCCCATCCCGTGTAGCCAACCGCCTCTGGCACGGGATTTACGTACCCTTTCGGAAGAACTTTCTCGCACGAAGGAACAATATACCTGCTTTAAACTCCAACTTAAAGCACGGAAGGTTGCGGCCAAGTTGGCCTCCTCCATGAGC
The DNA here is from genome assembly GCA_023313725.1 of Lithobius niger. Taxonomy (NCBI): domain Eukaryota; kingdom Metazoa; phylum Arthropoda; class Chilopoda; order Lithobiomorpha; family Lithobiidae; genus Lithobius; species Lithobius niger. The sequence continues at coordinate 128,308 of JAHWFP010055499.1, read as the reverse complement.
CCTCACTTGACACCTCTGGACTTGTCCTCACATTCCTCCCAACATTCGGTGCCTGACCCTCCCACAACCCTCCGTGCCGCCAAGCCACTCACATCGTCAGAGATACATTCCCTCATGGACTCCTCCCTCCGCACATTCAAACGGAAGGTGCCTACAACGGACTACATAACCTCCTGGTTAATTTCAGTTTCTAAACACCACTGCCCTTCTGTGGCGGAAGCAGGACCCTCCGCCACTCCTACCGATCCGCCACTGCTTCCTGCTCCACCGGCTCCGCCTCTCGTGCCACCCCCTGAAGCTTCCGTGGGTGACGACCAGGATTCCTACTATTCACCAGACCCATCCCTTTCAGGTCATCCTGAGCCTCCGTTCCAAGGTGACCCAGACCCTTCCGAGATCCCTCTTCCAGAACTTTTGAAGACAGTTGAGAGAATCATCCCAGACTGCTTCCTGTACAAACCCTCCGCAGCCAACGACTCAGTCTCCAAAAACAGGGCCTTGCTACAGGTTTTGGTTTTGGCCTCCGCGACCAGCTACCCCATTAGTTTCCGCTCTTGGGTTAGTCAACAACGCTCCTTACAACACTGCTCTGCAACGGTGACGTCCTCCTTGGAAATGGGTGGCCTCTTGAGTTAGATAAAGATCCTCCTCCGCCTTGCCCCGGCTGTGAAAACTACTACTTCTGCCCTATTGGCGATGGTACAGCCAACCCACGCAATTTTGACACCTATCCTCAATCAGAATTCCTGACTGCAGACACAAAGTTAGACTTCGGCTCCGCTCTCTACCTCCCTCGTTAGGCAGCGGTTCCTGTTTTTGTCCTCCGAGACAATGACCGTATCTTCCGCCTAGGCCTCCGGGCTGCGTCCCAGGCCGACGTCCTTAGTAGTGCAGCTAATGCGCTGTGTGAAAGACTGTATGCCGACCCTCCTCCGGATGACACTTGCCAGTTAGCTTTCCTCATTAACCAAGTGTTCCGAAAAAGCTGCTTCGCTACTTACCACACCATGAATTGGTTCACACGGGCCCTCTTCAACTCAACGCTTTTGTTACAAGAAGTAGCTCTAAACACGGCCTCAAATCTACACGACTCCACACACCACCTCCTCCGCAATCAGCCCACCCACGAATCAGAGTCCTTGTTCCGTGGTTTAATACCGAAAGTTGCTCCCCATCTCGAAATCTCTCGGAAGCCCCGATACAACAAGATTCGCCAGGGACGTTGTCCTCGTTCCGCACCATCAAAGCTTGATCCTCCTAGGGACGACTGGAAGACTACTAAACCTCCTGATTCTCTTCCACCTCCGGCTCCGCGTCCTGCTTCGCCCTTTTCACCCCGCACCCGGGGTCGCGGACGAGGCAGTTCCCTGGGGCGCTTATCCACCCCCGACCGGAAGCGACGGTCCACCTCCCAACCCCTACACAGGGAACATGACAGTTATTGACATTCCACCTCCCCCACAAACTGTAGGGGGACGCCTTCCGGAAGGAAGCTATTCGAATTGTGATACCTCGGTTCACTCCAGGTTTTTACAGCAGCATTTTTCTTTGCGAAAAAAAAACGGGCGGAACATGCCTTATTTTCAACCTAAAGCCACTCAACCAATTTGTTCTCATCCACACTTTCAAATGGAAACAGTATCCTCCATCCGAGAATCTCTACAGCCCAACGACTGGCCAGTTTCCCTCGACCTGGCAGACGCATACCTTGACATTCCGCTTCATGCCTCTGTCCGCCACCTATTCCGTTATCTACTCAACGAAACCGTCTTTGAGTTTCTTTGCCTTCCGTTTGGCCTAAATGCCGCTCCTTGAATATTTACTATGGTTCTGCGACCAGTTCTTGCGTGCCTCAACCGACAAGGCATCCGCATCCACGCCTTCCTCGACGATTGTCTCCTTCCTCATCCGCATCCACCAATACTGGCCGCCAACTTACGCACTGCCACGTCTCTTTTTCACCATATAGGTCTCAGCATAAACCAATCGAAGTCAGGTCTTCAACCAGCCCAGTCCTTCGTGTTCGTAGGAGTATTCTTCGACCTCCGCACAGCATGCGTCATGCCGTCCCCGGAACGGATAGAAACCCACCTCACTTCCGCCCGATCATTTCTACACGAACCACTCCACACATTCCAAGACCTTGCCTCCGCTATCGGGACTATAGACTCCTTTGCAGATCTAGTTCCATACGGAAGGTGGATGACGCGCCCCCTGCACCATTATCGCTTCCTTCATTGGGGCGACCCCCGGTTATCCATGACCGTTCCGCCTCAATAACTTGGCTAATCCTTTACAACCAAAACCTTCACATGGTGGATGGACATTTTCAATCTCACTGCAACAGTTCTCCTCCACGAGCCACCACCCCAGCTCCACCTCTTTATGGACGCATCCCAGACAGGCTGTGGAGCTCACATCGACAGCCTCACAGTCTCGGGTTGCTGATCGACCGAGGCAACAGATCACATCAACCATCTAGAACTGCGCGCAGTCCTCCTAGGTCTACAACACTTTCAAGAGCACGTGACAGAACGAGTGGTACAAGTCCACATAGACAACAACACGGATGTTGCTTACCTCCGGAAGGGAGGTGGGACACGCTCCCTATCTCTGCACAATATCACCTCCCAAATTTTTCAATTCTGCATCCGCCATCGCATTTGCCTCCTGCCCCTACACATTCCGGCCTCAATGAATGTGATAGCAGACCCTCTGTCTTGCCGCAAACCACCTACCAGCGAATGGACACTCCACTCAACAGTATGCCACAGTTTGTTCCTCCTTTGGCAACGACCAATGGTAAACCTCTTTGCCACGAGGTTCAATGCCAGACATCCCATGTTTGTCAGCCCTTTGCCAGACCCCCGGGCATGGGTCGTGGATGCACTAACCTTAAATTGGGACCAACTTCATGCATACGCCTTTTCCCCTCCTTTCCTCCTCCCTCTTGTTTTGCGCAAAATCGCCAGTTGTCACGGACGCTTTCTCCTAATTACACCAACTGGCCAGCCGCGGCATGGTTTTCACTGCTCCTCAGCCTCCTCATCGACTCTCCTCGCCAGCTTCCACTTCGACCGGACCTCCTGTCCCAGCACAATGGCTTGATCCACCACTCCAACCTTCAGTCGCTACACCTTCACGGGTGGCTACTATCATTCAGCTCCTCCGCGCAACAATCACTCTTGAGGACGAGGCCGTCCGTATCACTTCACAAGCTGTCCGTTCCTCTACCAATAAAATATATGACAGCCACTGGAAACGGTGGCTTCATTGGTGTATCACAGAACAAGTTGATCCAATCAATCCCCCTATGCATGACTTCTTCCGCTTCTTCACTACTTTATTCAAAAACGGCTTACGAGGCTCCACAATCCTAGTTTACCGTTCCGGCCTAAACGCAGTCTTAAAAGCAGCTGACAACACGAACCTTCTCACGGACTATAGGATTTCATCCTTAATTCATTCCTTCCACTTGGACTGACCACGTACCAGACCCCGACTGGGATCTGTCCATTGTACTATCAGCACTCATGGCTCCACCATACGAACCCATGTCCTCCTCTCGCCTAAGTCACCTACTTAGGAAAACCGTATTCCTGGTAGCTTTGGCAGCCTGCCTCCATTGCAGTGAACTTCAGGCGTTATCAGCAACCGAAAAAGACTGTTTCTTCCTTCCTGACTATACCGGTGTTACACTAACTCCGCATTCGTCCTTCCGCGCTGTGACCCAGAAGCCCTCTGAGCGCACTCATCCCTTCATTATTCCCTCCCTCTCCAACATCCTGGGAGACGACAAAGAGCGTGCCTTATGCCCAGTTCAAGCCATCCGCTTTTACCTTAAAGCCTCCAAGCCAATTCACAGAGGACGATCTCAACTCTTCCTTCCTTCCTACGAAGCACTCGACATCAACTTTGCCACAGAAGGCATTAGAGTAACAGCCCACGAGCTTCCAGCTATCTCTACTGCCTGGGCTCATTATAGTAACATTCCTGTCACTGAAATTATGGAATCAGCTTCTTGGAGACATCCCACTGTCTTCACATCCCATTATCTCCAGGACATGTCTTACCAAGCGGAAGGACTCTACCGCATCGAGCCATTTGTTGCTGCCCGTCGCATACTATAACCCCTTAAACACACTTTGCCATTCTGTGAAGGGAACCGGTTGCTACCTGAGAGAACTTCTGTCAAATGGCGCCTGCCACCTTGACAAAGTCAATGGGATTGCTATTAAAAGGGGTAATGGATATTTTGAAGGCAACTAGAAACTCCAAAATACCAGTGTTACCTGGTTGATTTTGGTTTCTATTGCCTGTTGAAACTATACATTACCTTTGTCCCGCCCTCCTCCCCTCTAGTCGCCATTTGGGCACGATAGAGGTTCGAAAAGGTGAGCATTACCGCTCCGCTTCGACTTTTATATGAAGGTGGCTGCGCGTAGGTAGCGAACCGGAAGGACATCTTCGATTTATTTTCTCTAGAATTGAACAACATTGAGAAGGAGAATGCTATTAAAAAAAGTAATGTATATTTTCTACAGGCAATAGAACCCAAAATCAACCAGGTAACACTGGTATTTTGGGAGTTTTTATGTAACCAAAATTCAATCATTTTAATGTAATATAAATGTATATCCTATACTGGTTTCACAAATGTTGCAAAATTCAGCAAATTCTTATTCGAAACGAAGCAGTAGGCTAGGCTAATCAAAGAGAAAATCCTTAATTTAGAAAAATCTTTTCTGATTGATTAACCTAATGAGTGCTTTGCTTGATTGTTTAAAAAAATTTCCAGAATTTAGCAACATTGCCAAACCAATAGAGTGCTATAGCGTAGAGGCACTTGTACTCTCAATCCCCCCCCCCCCCTCTTAATACTGCAAGACTTCCAAGTGTTTAATGTAAAAAAGTAATGTAAGCAAAATGGTAATTAACACAATCCGCAACTTATACGGGGAAAAAATAAAGAACGTTATTTCATCATTTTTGTGTGAATTACCCAGTGTCTGGCACCGGCCCGGATCCGGAACCTAGATCTGGAACTGATCCGGCTTAGCATCAACTTATCCGGAACCGACCCGGATCCAGTAAAATGCTATCTGGTCGATCCCTAAAAATGTGTATTTTTTATATGCATTTACTAAAATGATAAAAGTGAAAATAAGGACATAGTGAGATATAAACTATTTTTTAATTCAAAATCTAATCATTTAGTTGAGCATGATATAGATCATCCCTCAGTTTTAGCATTGGTAGCAGTTAGAGCGTTCCAAAATTCATTGTTATAACACACCATTGCTGCCTTTGTTGAAACCGGGGTGAGCTGAGGAAATCTGTCGACAAAGGCTGTAAATTCTCTGGCCTAATGCCGCAACATGACAAGAATTGACACTTTGGCTCGATGCCTTTAGCTTTTACATACTCTGATCACATCCAAGGACCCTCCTGTTGGGAGCACAAGAGTTTACTAACCAACGCATTTCTGGGATTGCAAACTTTTTACCATTCGTGATCAATAGTACTTGGCAAAGCTCTCCTACAAATCCGCCAATAATTCTGGCTCTAAACGTAAGTCCCTTGCGATCAACCCCGCTGTCAGTTTTGGCGCAATACAAAGTCTGGCACTCACCGTCCTGCTATTGTAGCAGAACGGAGTAAGGGCTTGCACGAGGTGAGCTAGTGTCCGTTACAATGTTGGTAGAATTATTAGTTATTTGATTCTGATTCGCAGTCGCAGCGCTTTGTGTTTTTACTTATTTTAACCGTAACTTTTGTTTTTTATTAGCTCTCATAGCTTGCGGGCAGCTGCATACTATGTTCAAGGACTGCAGTCATTTTTCCAAGCACGTTATAATGAAGCCAAGTAAGTGCTAGTTACGATACTATTTCAGTTACCAGTGATTCGAAATTTTGTAGGCTAGGTCTGGTTTTTGTTGTTCATTGTAGCAACTTAATGAGTGAAATATGTGCTCCACTTTTTTCAAGGCGTTATCTCCGTGAGACATTAAAAATGGCTAATGCAGAAGACTTAAATCGTTTGACGTCTTGTTCGCTGGTGCTGTTGGGCCATATATTCCTTTCTTTAGGAAATAGCCGTGTAAGAGTTCATTTTCTTTCTACACATTGTGTACACACAATTATTTACATAATATTTATGTAATTTTTATTGGGTTAATTTTGTAATTTAGGAAAGTATGAACATGGTAACACCAGCCATGCAGTTGGCCAGCAAGATACCGGATGTCCACGTGCAATTGTGGGCTTCAGCTTTATTAAAAGGTATATGTTTAAAGAGTCACGTATACTATTACTGAAAACCGTATAGGAGCACAGTTTTGTATTTTTCCAGTTTTTAGTTATATACAGAATTTTTATGTTGCACTTTTGAGTGCGATTCATATCTTTTTAACGTGCACTCGTGCATACAAACTCAATCGCAATTAAACTCACCAACAAAAGTCGGTGTTGCAGTGTTTTTTACGTACAAATAATTGCTTTGTATTTATGCAGATTTATATCGATTATGTGGCGATCACACTAAAGAAAATGAAGGCTACCAGATGCACGGCAGTTTCTCCCAAATGCTGCTTAAGGATCATTTCCAGTCTTCTCAGCAACGAGAACATTCACTTATCCAGGTAATTAGCTGTGGAAGTCTATTAATTTTAGTTATTAATAGAGCCTGAATCACCCTAAAGTAACTGCTAGTTGTGTAACTGTAATTGACATACGGTTAATTTCCCCTCTTCCCCCCCCCCCCCCCCAAAATTGAAAAAGGTATTTGCCTCATATGCTCAAAATTCAACAGTATTCTAGTGGCTGTTTGTCAGAAGGTAAAATATAATAATAATGTAGAACAGTAAAGCAATATTTACTTATTCCCTTTATTAAACACAAAAGCTTCAAAATAGGCTGTACGATAGATTCGTTCGTGCGTCGTAAAGTCACCAATTTTGTCATTCGTATCACACTATTTGCACATCTAATTTGCAATTGGTGTAGAAAACCTACTGCATCTGTCAAAATTTTGATTGTTTAAAATCTACCTGTAATAATGTTTTCATCACCGTGAGTTTCATCCGTCAATGTAACGTGTCATCGCTTGCTTACAATTGAACTCGAAAGTAATATCCTGCCAGGAACACACAAGTATGTGTAGCAGTGGGATTGTAGTGGTTTGAAATGCATGTTGCAGTCTTTGATTGTCGTCTTTCATCTTAGCGATTTTTTTCCCTACGTAATTATTAGTATAAGTAATTGGCATTATTTTTTGACACTGATTAAATTTTGAAGGGTGAGTGTTCATTCAAATATAAACCTGGTTAGGACTTAGATGTTGAAGTAAGTAATGGGACAATGCTGCACTGATATCAATTTTCTAGAAGCGCGCTAGCACTTCGCCCATCAAGTTCAGATTGTTGGATTCACGGCATATAATTATTGCCGTCTGATTGTTGTTGTTCATTAACAGTGTTTGAGCGAAAGCTAACAACTGCTTCTCTTACCGACGACATTAAACATGCATTTTCTGGTATTGAATGCTAAATATTAACAGAAATATTGGGAAATTGTATAGATCAACTGGGTTTACCCAGTAGGCAACAGAAAGTCCAGTTTCAGAGCTGTGCATAAAGGATTTCAATGCGAAAAAGTTTTCTCAACATCGTTGATTTCGTGCTAATTACTTATTATTAGCTAATTCCACTCAGATAAAATAATTTATGCGACAGATATGCTTGAAATTTGACATTCAGTTAACGTTTGACTCCAATAGGTGCCTTTTATGGTTTGACGTTTGTAGATGTTTAAATCCAAAAATTGTAACCATTTGTAATACTATTTTCGTAAACGTTGGGAACACGCCATTTGTTATCAAAATAATTGTCCTCCATAGCCGAGTAACAATGCACACTGGAGTAACTTATTGTTACCGTTTCACAATTAAATCGAAGTGGTACATTGTAATTGTAACTTATCCAAAATAAAGTATATCATGGTCTACTAAACTGTTAATGGGGAAGAAAATCCGTGAAGGGTTACTGCTTCTTGAACAATTTGACCTAAACTAAACGAACTAACTTAACCGTGATCAGTTGTTTTACATTAAAATTAATACTACGGACGCTTTATTGGAAATATAATTAATTAGCGACCACTAACTATACCACAGTTACGATTTTCTTCAGGCTGTTCAAGGAACGATTTACAATTATATTTTCATAAGGAACTAACAATCAATACTTACACTCGACCAAAAGATGTGATATACAAAAACCCCATAAGGGTAGTGGGACCCATCAAGTTTTTGCCATAGAATGTAGTGATATCAAAGTCAAACTGGCTGTTACCAAGTTTTTTGTCCCAACCCTGATAAGTCAATCTTAACTGACATCTCAGTGTTGTCAGTTAGGATTGAGTGATCACGGTTCGGACCACATACTTGGTGGCTGCCATTTTGGCTCTGATATCACTACTTTCTATGGCAAAAATTTGATAGGTCCCTTTACCCTTATGGGGTTTTTGTATGATACAGATTTAGTTCAGTTTTTCAGGCCATTGTAATGTGGTGTCGTTATCTTCGAGGTCTAGCTATCTTCAAAAACTAGTTTATGTAGGGAATACAAAACACCAAAATACTAGCACAATGTGTATGTTTTTTTTTGAATTGCTGTAGATAAAGCCCCCAAGGTGAATATAATTTTTTTTTTAAAATTCTTTGAGAGCAGGGCTACGGAAATAACCAACATTCCTTTAGGTACCAGAAATTCATCATTCATCCATTATCTGATCATTCTAATGCATTCGTGTAGTGTGTAATGTCATATTGTAATTTAAAAATTGTTACCCTGCATTAAGGAAAATTTCAGGGGTAGAAACAATTCTACATTTTCGTGAAAAACAACCTTGTATAAGCTAGTGTTTGCTGTAATATTGTCTGTCGCTGTTCCAGTAAAGTTAGTAAATTCACTTCATTAATCACGTTACTGTTCACATTCAAAATACCAAATAATGTCAAAATAGCTCAGTTCCACCTCATATGCGACACACAACACTGCACATACTGAATAGGCCTTTCCATGCTATATGTCTAGGCCAGGTATTGCATAAACCTTAACCCTTTTAGGCCTACGCCATTTTTTAAATTCTGGAGTGAAAAAGCCTATGGCCACAACATGGCTGCCATGAACAAGATGCATGCTTCACGAAAATTAATTATAATACAAAAACTATGCGGTCTAGGAGTACAAAAATTCGCAGACAGAATAATTATATTGTAAATTATTGACCAGAAATATAATTGGGACCATCGTCCTACGTTTTCATTATCTAAAAAAATCCTGAAGTTCGACTACGTGAACAGCGCTAACGAAAGTTTCAACTTACAGTACTCAGAAAGATAACATCCGCATGATATTCTTCCGTCACAAACGCGTGTTATTACTTCCGAAATCATTATTTTATGTTTTATTACCGTAAAAATAGTTAAAGATGCTTTATTTCTTCGAGATTCACGATCGATTACAGCTCACTACCAAATCGTTGCCGGACGCCACAATTATCGGCTGCCCACTATGCGACGCGCTCTTGCTAGCGCCAATGGCTGCGACCTTGACTCGCTTCGCGTGAAGTCACTAGCGAACAGCCGAAGAGTCGCGTGCCTCCAACGAACCAATCAGCGCTCTCGATAGCTCGCGAGGCCGAAGCGTTTGAACAACGGCCATTGAAACAGTACATTTCATTGGAGGAATATAAACAGTGATGTTGGCGTTGATGACATCATATTTCGCGGGCCAGAAAATTGGGAATCCCCTCTTTCAAACGCTACCAAGATGGTGGCTGTACTTTGTGGCGTTGCGGAGATAAGATCGTTGGAACCAAGGACTATTTTCAGCAAATAAACGCAATTTCGCGTCCATTTTGGCGACGATGCCAACAATAACATCGACTTAACCTTAACCGAAATAAACCGAAAATATACGTTCCAAAATACCTAATTCAGTCGGAGTTACACCTCTGATGTACGCAATAGGATTTTTTTTTAACAGGGCGTAGAACTTAGCTGAACTAAGCGAAAGATATATCGTCGTTTAGGCTTTTTTGCAGCGGAATTGCAATGACGATATATCGTCGCTTAGGCCTAAAAGGGTTAAACGACCAACGTCGAGCCGTTCTTTGATGTTCATGTTGTGGAATTTTCTCCGGAGCTTCAGATTTATTTTATTTTATGTCACGTAAACCCATCCGAACACACCACCTATTAATTAAAATTGCTAATGGGTCTCTATTAGATCTCCCTTCACCAACCTTGACATGTAGTCAGATGAAATTGGATGTGTGACACTAGCCTTTGGAGGAATGTTCTTTTTGGTTAGGGTAATTACTGTAAAAGAGTTAACCATTGAAACAGAAATTGTTAAAAGTACCTATTAAAGCGAATAATTAAAACAAAGTAGCACTTGCATTATATTTATATATACCATAAAGGCAGCAGGTAACATTTAATTGCATGAAATAAGGGGAAAATTACCCTTCACTGTTTATTCACTGGTAAATAGCCCTACTGTAAATCAAAGTTGACGCTCGTGTCCACGCTCGCCCATGTCGAGATTTTTTTAATTTTGCGATTTTGCCTAGATCTATATTAACGTCCCTCCCTCTTATCCATTTGTTCTTTAAGCAAAGTCAGCCTTTCACTGACCCTGCACTAGTGCACTTGCACTGAATCTGGTAAGTTACTCCCTTGTATTCAAGGAATTAACTTGTTAACTTCCTTGAAAAGCAAGGAAATGTTTAGTGGGATTTTACTATATTGATTTTCCTTACTTTTATTTTAAGAACCATGTTAATGCCCATTCCCCTAAATGCCGCAAAATGGTGTATATACCCATGGGCCATTAACTCGGTGGCTTGCGGTGTAATCTGGAAGTTGTTACCAAGTCAGTTACTAATCTTGTTGTTTAACTTGCAGTGGACAGATGGAAATTTCCCCATTGCAGTTGGTGCAAGCACATCAGCAGCATCGTTAATGTAAAAAATCTAAAACACCCACTTATATTATACCGCGTGGTGTAATATGGTGGGCTATTACAGCAACATATTTTTTAGCATCACAGTTTTATTGACACTTTGTATTTCATGCGATGTCACACATAAATGTTTTGAAGAGACTTCTAAATGCTCCAATCATGACATTGTGTAAATAGTGGTTTCATTCGTCACCATTTGTAATTGTTTGTATTTAAGGTACATGTTATCTCGCTGTGTACAGTCCCTAGTGCTTTCAATTGTGTATAAGATATGCTCTTCGACTTTTACTTGGCTTTGTTGGAAAATAAATTGTAGTGCTGTACAATTATAATTATTCATAGTAATTCATTAGAAGTAAGAGGGTTTAATTGTAGTGTCTTCAGCAACTTTCAATTAGTCATTTCTGAGGTCCACACAAATTTTTGTTCTAGTTAAGTATGCTGAGACTGGTAACATTGTTGTTCTATGTAGCATTGTTGAATGACTTAAGTTAGCAACATAATTTTTTTTTTTCCATATTTTAAAGCTGCAGCATCCTCTTACATTCACATCCAAACCCATATAATTCCGAAAAATAACTAATTTTGATCAATTACCTTTCGACTATATTTTTCGAGATTTATTCAGTGGTTGTGTTCCCAAGCCAGTGGCTCAAATAGTTGTAGTTGTATTTGTTGGGGTTACGCTGGGTCGTTGTCCGGGTCAACCTCAGAAGCACCAACAACATATCAAAATGATACCATATAACATGATCAAAAGATTAAATAACCCGTATATGGAAAATCTTCCGTAACCTGGTAACTTGGTTACCGGGACGGTCAAGGAAGAAAATTAGACATTAACATGGGTAACCACTGTATAAAGCTGGGACGCTTCAGGATGGTTACCGGAACGCTTCACGTTGGTTACCGGGACGCCATGGAACATTTTCCGTATACGAAATAACCATTCCTTGTATAAAGAAGACAATGCCATAATTGGGAGGAGAGTAGGATAGACAGTGCCCACAGTTGGCTGACTGTTCTATGCAGACTCCTGCAACAAACAAAGGATTCATATTTCGGCTGGTTTAGTTACAGTTTCACTTTTTTTCACTGTATCACTTCCTAAAACCAAGAATTTATAGGGTTTGGGAAGAAAATTGTAACTCTAAAAAAGTCCCTATTAGTTCAGTCTGAGTTTTCAGTTTAGCTAGGCTAAATAATAAATAAATACAAGCAAGTTTCGTTTAGTTTAATTTTAGGCTAAAAACTGAGTAGAAATTTTCTCTTAAAACACATGGCACCCTCTATAAAGTAAGGCAGAACTAATAGTAATGTATCTAAGACGTGTCAGTATGGGTCTCTGTCACAAATTCTCCTCCCCAACCCTATAAATTCTTGCTACAACCAATATTATTACCCCCACCATCAACCTGGAGTTTAAAAATTGTGTTTTAACTTCTAAGAGCTTATATGGTCATTTAAGTTTAAGACCGAGTTATTAACTCTTTACTATTACCAGTTTGTAACACACGGCGACACCATACTACAGCTCTACTCACTAAACAGCCTTGGGTAGGTTTCACTGTAGCGCACGATGGTTCTTTTCACATGCTGGGCCCAAAGCAACCTGGTTGGCTTCACTGCCAAACTCACTCGTGCAAGCTACCTCTACATTTTAACTAATAACATGTAATTTTACAAATGGGAGGGGGGGGGGGTGTCCCTGGCTGACCCTCAAGGCAAGCTTGAAAAAAACTATACAGGGTGACTTTTCCTTGGACAAAACCATTCATTTGAAGTTCATTAGAATCATTACTACCCAGGGTACCTTCATTACCTATAGATTTAACTCTTTTCAAGTGGATTAGCATCACTCATGTATTGAAAGTAAATGAGTGGGTGTACTCTCTAGGTTGATAGGGTATGTCAACTATGCACGGCCTAAGGCGATACTTCGAACAGGTCTTTTAGTATAATCGGATTGGCGTAGATTATACCGATAAGGTGGTGTTTGAGGTGTGCAGTGACATCCGAGGTAGGTATGGCTTTGCCACGCAAACCCTCACCTCGAAGGCCAGGAAGGGGGGAGGGGCATCGGCAACCCCACCCCAGCCCTGTTTTTACTGCTAGCCTAAAATACTTACCTGTATTTTATATATGCTTTCCAGTTTTGGAAATGCTACCCGTCCCAAACATGAAATTTCTACTCTCCTGGTCCTTGCAATGGCACTCCCCGGGGCTCATGACCACCGCTAGGTGGCGCCCCATTCCCGCTCATTATCACAGTTTGTTTTGGGACGCGACTGAGACAGTCGCTACTACTCTATTCTCTCATCATGAGAAAGCCTACAAGATATACGAAATGTGCTTCTTACCCGGATTATGGGAAGCAAAAGTGTGGAAGAAGATGAATCAATTGGAAATACAAGCTTGGTGTCGCCGATGCAGTTTGTGACTTTTCAATTAGAAGTGTGCCGAAGTGTGCGACAATTTAGGCCCAGACGATCGTGACGGTCGAGGCAATGTGGGCAGATTCGACCGAGCGTAGTGGTTTCCATCAGAAGGCTAGAGAATTAGCCGTTTTAGGAGGGCATTCATCGTCAAACAACGATATGAATGTATTTGGAATCGGGGGTCGTTTCCGTGATTCCAACGAGTAATGCTCGACTGCTGATAGGAGCGGACGCGTCCTTTGTTTGGGCGCTGTCCGGGTCAGCATCGAACCCGTATCAGGCACCGGTCATGGCGGCATGGTAGCGCAGTGCGTGACAACGAAATGGAAAAGGCGTAGGGGGGATGGAAAGCCGACCAAGCGGCTGTGGTGAAGTAATCGACACTGGCGACGCAGAAAGGTGTTTCGACGGTTTTGAATGTTTGTTGGTCCACCAGGTCCCGTTTTCCGGCGGTTGTTTATTAGTGCTGCGGACATCGTTCCAGTCCGGGTGACCGGCGGCCCTGTCCGGGTCAATGGCGGGCTGGTGACCGGCGGCCCTGTCCGGGTCAATGGCGGGCTGGTGACCGGCGGCCCAGTCCGGGACAATGGCGGGCTGGTGACCGGCGGACAGTCCGCCGGGTCAATGGCGGACGGGTGGCGAATTGGCTATTGTTTTCCATCCAAGAGAAGTGTGCCACCATGGAGGTTGTGATGAGCAGTTTGTAGACACGACCGACTTCGTGTTTATTAACGGCATTTCGTTCAGTGTGTGGGTCGATGGAATCGTGATGTGTGGCGCTTACAGTGTGCGTCGGCCGTTCGTGAACACGATCGGCCGATCAGACAGACGGTGGAGCGTTAATTTTGTGTGACGAAACCGCGATGTGTCTGTGCGTGGGAAAGTAGTTTTCTTATTTTAACTATTTTCTGGTAGCTTATCATCTCTGTATGACACGGGCCGATCGATTTATTACAGTTATTTTTATTTTTTATTTGTGAAACAAACAGCCGGTTTCCAATGGAATGTGGCTGGAGCCAAGTACAAAAAAAAAAAAAAAAAAAAAAAAATTCAACATTATTGGATCCATGCCATATAATATGGACACACGCAAAGCGTCGGGCCCGGACCAGACGGTTAGGTTATGAGTGTGGTGTTTCCGAAAGCTTCACGGGAATGGCTGCCTTCGTGAAAGGGGTGCACTGTTTGGGGGACGTGCTTAGTTGCAGCACCTCCTACCTCTCGGGCCTTTCCACTCCAGTCGGGAATGACTTGCAGTTGGCCAGTCAGTATTACATCTACATGTGCTCACAGATTATCATGTGTGTATTCTCTAGAATGGCAGGTTGTGCTACCTGTCCATGTTCCCAAGTGAAAGTTCGGACAAGTCGGTCAGCTTTATCGGTTTGTAATAGTTTGTACCGATAAAGTGGTGTATATTGTTGTACAGTGACGTCCGGGGTAGGTATGATTAGGGCATGCAGGCCCTCACCACGACGTCCAGGTAAGAGAGGGGGGGGGGGATGGTAACCCCACCCCAGCCCTCTATTTTGACCATAGTGTGTTACAGTAAGAGTCTAGTCTATGGTTGGTTACGAGTATTGTTTCCAAATTGGTTTATCATTGAAACATTGCTAGTTGTGTTTGATGGTTGGTGTTAGTCTAACACCTTGGGAAATGTGACAGTGATTCGAGGGCTGGCCTGATGCGCAGTACCCTTGAATCACAATACGACAGGGATGGAGAGATGGTAGATGCTCTCAAACTTGCTTGTTACTGTTCTTGGTGTGTTGTTGTAGAAGTTTAACTTAAGTCGTAGTCACATTATCGCTGCTCTCCCAGTCTTTTCTGCGCGAGGGCAGTTGATGGATCCCATAGCGCCAAAAATCGTCAACCACTGGTATATCCAGGCGGTAGTTGATTACATCCCGAGCGCTAGACGAAATGGCACATGTAGCAGTCGCAGACCGCTGGTGCACATGGGTGTCGCAGTTTTTAACCGCGGGCACGCCATATCATGCGTGGTATTTTATATATAATGTATTAATTTTGATTGCATGTTAATCTTAAAATTGAGATTAATTTAATCTTCCATTATTAATGTAGTATTGGTAAGACAATCTTGAGTAAGGTTTGAGTCTTGAGTTTTTTGTCAAAGCCTACTAAAGTAACGCTTTGTCATTTCCACACATTCAAGGGAGATAGTTAATTATACACTTTTGTCATACCCCAATGATGAAAGTTATATATTTATAAGCTTCATGTTAAGCTTAGTGGAAGTCAATTAGTTCTCTGCAATTGATAGTCGCTTGGCCACAGCATATGTTCCATGTAACTTGTGTTATGACTGTTGGTGATTCGATGCTTGGAATGTGTGGTGTCGCCAGTCGCATTCACTGCTGTGGATATTCTTAATTTTAACGAGTAAAATTTGGCAATTAAATGGTATGGATTTTGGTTATTCGTGTTGGGATAAAACTTCCTCCTAAAGGAGTATGTTTTTGGCGATGAATAATTGTTGAACACTGCTAAGTGCTTACCACTTAGTTTCAAGACTTCATTTATTTTATAATAAATGATTTATAATTCGCAAAGCGACTTGGTCGGCATTTAATTATAAACCTCATAATCTTGCCAACTTTTTGGTAATTTTAGCCTGTATCTTATGAGGTTTTAATAGTTTGGAATTATTGCACTTGCTACTCACTTTCAAGTATCACTTTCTTGATTGAATTTTGGACGAACCATGTATGGGTTACCAGCTGGCGAGCAATTGGCTTACGGCCCTGGTGGCTGACAGGCCGAAGACAGTTACATTTTACTTGGTGTCAACCTGGAACTGACATTTTACGGTTTTATTGGAAATATTAGCCTAACGACTCAGAAATTTGGTAATAGGGTAAAAATAAGATCTGTGATGTAGCGTAAAGTTTATTTGGGAAGTTCGTTTACGGTGGCTTTTATAGCAGCATTGCCTGTGCATGGGTGAATTGACATGGTATTCACCACTAGGCTACCATTATTGGATGATGGAATTCTGCGGTGTTTTCATGATCGGCGAGGGACATGTTCTAACATTGCCTAGACTTGGTAGGGTGTTTTATGACTACGTGTTTATGAATTCGGGGGAAATGTGACAGTGATTCAAGCATCCATGCTAAGTCTACCGTATCTAGGATACACGAAAAAGTCAGTTATCCGACAAAATGTGTGAAATCGTGTATTTTGTCTGATTTTCACCTAAAAACACGCATTTCATCAGGCATTTTTAGATTCTGTTCAGACATTTAACAAGCCAAATATTAGACACTTTGTAGATTTTGCTTGTATGGATTCAAGGGATAGCTTGACACGCTGTACCCTTGAATGACAATGCGACAGGATTGGAGAGGGGTTGGCAGCCATGACCATAGCAGTTCGTTCGTTCTGGTGCATTGTAGTTGGAGTTTATGTATACTAGTCGCTGTCACATTATCGCTGCCTTCCCAGACGAAAGATAAATCTGGGCAAGGTCAGTGGATGGTTCTAGTGGCGGTTATACCCGTGAAGTTACGCGACGGGGGAAAACTTCGCCACATCAGTAGATTTGGAGGACGATGAGATACGTCGGCTCTGGGGGCTGCCTCGTCGACACCAGCTCGGGGGACGGACTGGTGAATCTACAGGACAATGTTACCTTACCGGGCTCACCTAGACGGGACGGCAGTGTGGATACGACAGGGTATGGTGATGACGAGTCATTGCCTATACATAGGAGATGAACATTGGGCACGATCCTAACAGTGTGGTTTTGGGGCCTGCCCCACAAATCTCCGACCAGGTATCGATGGAGACCGGCCGGACCAAGTCCGGACTGGAATCCTTAGCTTTCAGTAGTGGCCAGGAGGGAGACAAGAACGTACAGGAATGCCTGGACGCGATCGTATCCCAGTCCTGGTCTAAGGCATGGAGCAGCGGACAGCCGATGTCGGTCTGCACACAGTCCGGGTCTCGGCTAACTTTGCAGTCCGGGTCAAAGCCGAGTGCGGACAATCCCAGCTCAACCTTGCAACCGCACATTCCGTGGGGGCTTGCTAGTATCGTGGGACAGCCAGTGGGCAATTTTTGGTGGCCAAGGGGCGGGGTCATTCGTTTACAACTGGCAGAACTATGGACACTGAAGTCGGCGGACCAGGTCGACTTCCCTTACCGGCATCTGGGCAGCACACTCCACCCAAACCTTACGCCCCACACCATCACACCGGCAGGTTGTGAAAAGTGAGCGTGTTAAAGGAGGATCATCCAAGGGAGTCTCCAACGTGGTGGGAAAGTGTCACCGCGACTCTTCCTTACAGTTCTATGAAGGAATGTGGAGAGGGTAGTTGGAGTGGTGCAGTGTTAAGACGGTTAGTGCATCACAACCTTAACCATGGGAACTTTACGAGTTGTTAGTTCTCTATTTGACCAGGGTTTGACACCGTGTGCTATCAAGGGTGCAGGGCTGCCATCTATTCAGGGTTGGCAGTCGGGGGGAAGCAAGGAGACATATGTAAGCACAGTGTGGTCACGAGTTACCCAGTCCTTCGGTGTACTATGCCCTATAGGGCGAATACTGTGCCCTTAGGGGGACCCTCCATGCATTCTGCATATTCTGGTCTCCCCCCCCCTCCCCTGTTTGGGCGGTGGCACGATGCCTTCCCCAGAAACCTCACTTTTACCCTTGAGACAGATGAGACACCGACGACAGTTGTGGTGTCAACTTTAACCCCTTCATTGGAACCAGGATTTTCGGATAGGTTCTCTGCCCCCCGGGCGGTGAGGGCCTTCCTCACTTGACCCAAAAGGTTATGTGAGGAAACTAAAGCTGTAGGGATTTCGTACCGTGGAGATAGGCCACGAGTCCCGCTGTTCGTAAAGCTCACGAAGGATGGTGGGTACTTTACGCGCGACCCTGCATCACCAGGGCTCTAAGGTAGAGCGATAGGCAGAGCTTTCACAGGAGCACGTCGCTCGGACACTCCTGCCAGGGGGCGGTGTTACATGCACGGGGTCCATACCAGGATAACATCTTGGGCGCTAACAGCTGGAACGCCGTTGGAGGAAAATATTGAAATTGGTCGCTGGAGGAACCGCAATACCTTCATCGCCCACCATCTACAGCGTGTGGGAACCCCCTCATCAGGTAACAGAGGGTAACAATTCACCGCGGCAGGTAAAGTAGTGAAGTATTAAGGTAAGGGTTGTAGGCTATCTACCGGACCTGAAGGGTCTACAGTTGCTTACTGCGTTCACACATGTTCCACTTTGTGTGATTTCGGTAGGATGGTCTTGCAAAGGCGTGGGTTCGACGCCACCTATTTAGGTAGGACAAAGTCAGCATATATAAAATACAGGTAAGTATTTTAGGCTAGCAGTAAAAACGGGGTTTTACCCCTAAAAATAGTTTTTACTTAGCCTAAAATACTTACCTGTAGGAACCCACCCTCCTCCCGCGTCGAACCGTCTAGAACGGGGAGACAAACTGTGATAATGAGCGGGAATGGGGCGCCACCTAGCGGTGGTCATGAGCCCCGGGGAGTGCCATTGCAAGGACCAGGAGAGTAGAAATTTCATGTTTGGGACGGGTAGCATTTCCAAAACTGGAAAGCATATATAAAATACAGGTAAGTATTTTAGGCTAAGTAAAAACTATTTTTAGGGGTAAAACCCCGTATTTTGACCATAGTGTATGGTTGGTTATGAGTAATGCTTTTTGTGGTGTTTCATTGGAATTTCGCAAGTTGTGTTTGATGTTATTCGGACACCTTGGATAATGTGATAGTGATTCGTGGGCTGGCTTGATGCACAATACCCTCGACTCATAATACGACAGAGATGGAGAGATGGTAGAAGCTCTCAAACTTGCCCGTTAATTTGTGGAAGTTTAACTTTATGTAAGTTGTAGTCACATTATCGCTGGCCTCCCAGTCTTTTCTGGGTTAGGTCAGTCGATGGATCTCGTAGCGCTAAAAATCATCAACCGCTAGTATATGTAGACGGTAGTGGATTATATCCCTAGCGCTAGACGAAGTGGCAAATGTTGCGGTAACAGACCACTGGTGCATATGGGGGGTCGCGGTTATCAACCACTGGCACACCATATCATGCATTAATATTTTAATTTTGATAGCAATATTGAGATTAATTTGTTTATCCAAAATTGGAAGAGTATTGTCAAAGCCTACTAAGGTAATGTTTTGTCAATCCCAAACGTTAAAGGGAGATAATTAATTACACCTTATCATCATTCACCAATTGGCAAACCTTATAAATTTATAAGTTTCTTGATTACGCTAAGTATAAGTTTTTGTCCGCGGCAATCGGTAGACGTTTGGCCAAAGTGTAATTTTCCATGTATCTTGGATTATGATTGTGCTGGGGATTCGATGCGTGGAACGTGTGAATATGCCAATTGCATTCACTGCTACCTAGCTGTGGATAATGGATATACTTAACTTCTAACAAGTAAGTTTAGGCGATCGAATTATTTGGAGTTTGGTTTATTCATGTTGGGGATAAACTTCCTCTAAGGAGTATGTTATTGACGGTGAAATATTGTTGAACATTACTAAAGTCTCACCACTTAGTTTCAAAAAATTGTATAACATTGCCAACCTTATGGTTCATCTTAGGCTTCACTTGAAGTTGCCTTCATAGTTTTGGATTGTTGCACTCGCCACTCACTTCCAAGTGTAATTATTCATGATTGAAATTTGGGAGAACTTCATATGGGTTCCCAGCTGACAAGCGGTTGTTTTACGGCTCTATGCGCTGACAGGCTGAAGACAGTAGCAGTTTACTTGTGATCAACCAGAAACTCGGGTTTTCAGTTTAATCGAAAATATTAAAGACGTTGACATTTGGTCATGGTATTAAAAATAAGATTTTGGGCGTGGTGTAAAGTTTCATTGTGAAGTTCAATATGGTGGCTTTAATATCAACGTTGCCAGTGGATGGGTGATTCAACATGGTATTTACCACTAGGCTGCCATTATTGGTTGATGGATTTCTGTGGTGAAATCATGATTGGCAACGGACATTGTAAGTGGCTGTTAAAGAGATGGACGATTATTCATAAGACACAATGCTCAATCCTAATTCACCTCTTAATGTACAGCTAGGGGACTGCACCCATCCTGCCCTGATCAGCTCTGGTGGGTCGACTTGCTGGTCTGACCACTACGCACCAGTTAGCCCGAGCCTTCGATTCTGTCCCTTTTTATACCCAGGCGGGCTGGGGCCGAACAATAAGCTCTTACCTGAGGCATTACATCACATGACGTGAAACAGGCGCGATCCAGTCCTAACTGGTTAAACAATAGGACTGGCTCGCTTACCCGGATGTGGGCGCTGGCCCAGCTGCCATGTGTGCATCGTAGCTAGCGGCGCACAGCATCCATGTTAACGGCAAGGTGCACCGCACGAGTGGCTAACTGCGTGCGTGCGTACTGCCGTACATGTAAGCACGTTACATCCCCCCTCCCCTAAGAGTAAGCTTAGGTTAAGGGAGACCTACCTCTATATAACACTAAAGTCTCCTACCTGAAACTAAGTTTGGTTACGGTTACTTGGTGAGCAGATTTATTCACTCTGTGCTTAAATCTATACATAGTCATTATTAAATTGGCTCTTGGCCTGCACAATTGCCTTCTTAACCAGACTAAAGACTTAAAGAAAAAGAATCTATCTTCCACTCACAATCTTCGTTACGAAGTCTAACACAAATGATTTACTAACAACACATTTGTACAGCTTCTTACCAGTCTGATCTGCACAAAAACACAATGCGGTCCAATGTTCGTCGCACTTTAACAGTTTCTTTCCATATGTACATCACTAGCACTGCACAGCCCTAGTTTTGGTATTGTGACCAAAACGTGTTTTGTGTATTTACACTTGTATTATACACTACCCCAAAACATAGCATGGTTTGGTTTTGCTCTGACTACTTGAGAGGTCACTCCACTATAGGTCACAGCTGAATGGCTTTTCTCCATACCATAAACATTGTCGTTTGTTTACACTGACACCTCACTCAACACATTCAAATGGTTTCTCTTTCCACTGTTGTATTTCAAGTTTCGTTTGCACCTAACTGAGTTCGGAATTTATGCTTCGGCATCTAAATTCTACTTGGTTTCCTGCATCACGTTACTTATACAACGAAAAGTACTTCATTTTTGACTTTAGAGTGGTTTTTTTTTTCTTAATCGTTTGCACTACGTATTATTTCAACGTTTACTTTACGGAAACTGGATTTTGTAATTTTGTTTGTTTTGTACTTTTTTTTTTTTGTACATTTTATTTTGCCACCAACCGTGGGGGGGGGGGGATGCAAAGTTTATTCTCCACTGCACAATTACTACTTTGACTCCTCCGTTCCACTACTTTCTGACATGTCTACGTCCACAAATCCTCTGGTTCCAGTGATTGAAAAATGTCACACGTGACTCACAAAAACGCACACTTTCACAACGAAGATAGTCCACTAACTGCAAATTTTCAACTACTAACTGTAGTCGTCATCAGGCACCTTAAAGGTAAGTTTGAACTCTGTTTACATTTCGTTTTTCAGTCCAATACACTGTTCGAATTCGAAACTGCCGCTGTCTGCTATATTCAGTCGATTGGTTCACCCTTGCCCACTGTATCACTCGGGCCGTTCTTTACACGCAATCTTCCATTCAACTTCGAGCTTCCCTCGCAAGTCTTTCCCAATCAGGTGTGTAACATTTGAAAACGATGGGCCTTGCACATTCATAAGCGGGATCTGGCTTATGAAGTTGTTGAAAATTTGCAGTTAGTGGACTATCTTCGTTGTGAAAGTGTGCGTTTTTGTGAGTCACGTGTGACATTTTTCAATCGTTGTAGTGTTTCACAGTAAGATGAATAACGGTGTTTCTGGTTCCAGTAGAAACTGTTCATCTACTTCTGCATTTTTCGTTGAAGTTGTTGCGATGGCTTCCGTATTTCGAGGGTTAAGGCTGCCTTGAGGGTCAGAAACATCAGTTGCGTCCTCGGTGGACATCTCTGCAGTTGATTGTGGCGTTACCTTGCCCCATGGATATGGAAGTGGAGGTGGCACGTCGTTGGCATAACGGATCTTCATCCTCTCTGAAGTCGGGTGATTTGGAGTACCAAGGACCAGTTTGTATACTCGTAGGTCTTCTTCCCAAAATTCTTGTGACATGGTGGGCGACGATTTGGAAAGAAAAACATTTTCTCCCAAAATCCCCTGTCCAAACTTGTGTGGCGACGTGTTGTTGCCTCGGAGCCGATGCTTGCGTGCATTTCTCGGATGTGGTGACCTTTGGCAAGGACCTAGGTGTAGTGGACATCTTGGATTTGGAATAGCACTTGGGCTTGTTGCCTTGGCTGCTTCTGTGCTGCCTTTCCTTGGGGCGACATCCTTGGGGGGTTCCGCCTGGAGCATTAGGAGCCTGGTTGGGTATCCCTCCTTCCGGTGTGGCTTGCCTCTTGTCCTTGTCCTCCTTGGGTACCTCTCCGGAAGTGCTTGATGATTTGGCATTGTCCTTATTTTTCCCGTGGCCTTTCTTTTTCCAATAGCCTGGTTCATCTTCTCCCTCCTTCTTTCTTTCTGCCATCCTTAGTTTGTTTTAATTCCGCCGGAATCGTTTTTTTTTTTCCCGCAGCAAACCCCAGGTTGCAAACTTGGTGTTTGCCGTCGATTTTGTGCTTGCCGATCGGCATTCACACACTTTATACTACCTTGAAAGGACGCGTTTTGACTGATTTGCGCATTGCATTGTATGCAAAATCGTGCAAATTCGCCAGCGAATTTCCCAATACGGCAATTTCTTGCATCGCTACTCCGCCTCGCCCAAAATCGCCTGTTTGCTAACTTGTTCCCGTTCATGATTTTGGCTGGTTAATCACTGCTTTCCAAGCTTGGAACAACGAATTAACAGGTAATTATTGAACCTTTGTTGCTATTCGAGGGATGACATTACGTGAATCGTGTAAAAATCAGGTTTTATTTATAGGGTTTGTTAAAAAAAAATGGCCTTTCGCCATTTTAGAACTGTCACTATGCCCGTTTTTTTTTCAAGAGTTGGTGGATTTAGGCCTACGCCTTCATCCCCCCCCCCTCCCCAATTCTTGTCATGCGGAGTGGAAAGGTTTGACCTATGCCCCTCTCCTTCCCCCTTCGTCCGTTTTACACAAAGTTGATGGGAATATAATACATTTTATTCTGTATTTATGCAGTTGCTGTGCAAATGAGTTTTGGAAGTGTTGCTTATTTCTCGATGCTTCCAATCTCATCCCCTACGTTTTCTGCTGTTTTTATTCCTGTCCAATGTTCGTGTGCCAGTAACTTCCAACAAAAACGTGCGAATCTTATGACTTCTTGGTTTTAGGGCTAAAAACCGACCTAGTGTGGGTACACATGAAAAATGTTGACCCACATTCTTGTTACTGCCTACTCGCCGGCCCCCCCCCCCCCCCACTTTCGCAAGTTGTAAGGATGGTTTGGTTTGTAGGTGAATGAATGCTGGTGTATGTTTCGTCTTTTTAGGTATAACCTTTATATTTTCGAGGTCAGTGACTGTTGGTGGTGTCACATTCGCGGGGAAAATAGAAGGGTTTGAGGCTGTGTAATATCATGAGGACCAATTTCTTTTCCTGTTGTAATATCGCGTAGCATGTACGTTTTTTTTCAGATTTTTTGGCTGAAATCACATAAGGTCCTGACAATTTCGGGGCCAGGAATGACACTACCCCTCACGCCGCGTGGATGTGTGTGCGGCGGACGACATAATCTCCTACCTTTAGGGTTAGAGGTCTATCGCGCCTGTCTGTGCCGTAGATGTTTTCGTGGACTGCCTAGCCATTTTATACATCTCAGAAAAACGCTGCAGGATCTCCATTAGAACTTCGGTCTGATTTTTGGTTTTTGCGGGGAGCGGTCTCGCCGTTAGTTGAGAGAGCTCATATCCCCATAGACCAGCCGGGTTTCGTCCGATATTCAATTCACTAGGAGTAAACTTACTAGATTCGGACACAGAACTTCGCATTGCAAATGCAAATTCCTGCAAATGAAGATCCCATTCACAGTGAGAGGCAGTGAAACAACGTAACGTGCTTTATTATTTTGGTATGTCTCTCAGTAAGATTAGCCTTAGGGTTGTAAGGGGTTGCGTAATGGGTTTTGATTCCCCATGACTTCCACAAACTACACCATATGTTAGCTATGAAATTAGGCCCACCGTCTGAAAAAATTCTGTAGAATAAACCCCAACGGAGTAAGACTTCTTTCACACATTTGGTACTTGTTTCGCTTTAGCCGTCCGGAGAGCAAAAAGTTCAGGCCAAGAACTAAATTCATCCAGGACTAAGAGTATCCAGCGCGTTCCTCTTCGGGTTGTCACTAAAGGTCCGATAGGTCTAGGGAAACTCTTTTCCAAGGGGCCTTGGGAGGATCCATTGTGTCAGGAGTCCAGCAGGTTTTGAAGTTTCAGTTTTGCAAGTCTGGTACTTCTCACAGCTGCGTATGAACTCTAGAATGTCCTTCCTCATGCCAATCCACCCCACCAATTCCTGCATCCTTTTCAGAGTCTTGTATACTCCAGAATGGCCTCCCAAAGGTGAGCTGTAAACTGCAGCAATCGCATTGCGACGTAGCGACACTGGTAAACACGCCCTGAAACATGTGTTGCCTTCAACTACATCACGAATGCTATGTGAAACAAAAGTTCTGCACAAGATCCCATCACGCAAGCAGAGCCTACCAGGAAGCCTAAGGATGCTTCCGTCATCAGCTGGAGGCCTTCCCAAGTCTAGCAATACGGCGCGATGACCACTTGTCACCAACCTGCGCCTGTCGGATGTCTTCCAAAGTTGGAAATCCGCTGGGATTCTCGGTTACTTGTACGTGTTCCACCTTACAATTTGCTATCAGTATGGGATTATTTTTTTTTTCATCCTCATACATCGTGGAGATTGCATCTGCCACTTGGTTTTGTGAACCCTTCTTATTAAAGACAGTCACTTACGCAAAGCCAAAAATCGTCCAAGTTCCACAATTCAAACTTGCAAGTTTGAATTGTGGAACTTGGACGATTTTTGGTTTTGCGTAAGTGACTGTCTTTAATATGAACTTCAACCAAAGTAAAATTGCCGAATTAACGGTATTTTCGAACCCTTCTTGTAACGGATCTCAAAATCCATTCCCTGAAGTTCTTGGATCCACCTTGCCAATCTTCCGGAAGGCTGTTTCAAGGACTTCAAGAAGGCCAAAGCACTGTGGTCAGTTTCAATCACGAAAGGAGCATTTTCAATGTAAGTTCTGAACTGGACCGAAATATTACACCACCCATTTCCAATTCAGAAACGCAGTGTTTTTTGCAAATGCTACGGGTACGAGCTCACGTCCTTCGACATGTTGGGAGAGCACTCCACCAAAACCAGAAATCGAAGCATCTGACGAAATTTCAAACAACCTATCCAAGTCTGGCAAAGCTAAGACACAGCCTGAAAACTGTTTTTTTAGCTCTTGTACTGCAGTTGAGTGTGCCTTGTTCCACTGCCAAACTGCATCTCCTTTCAGTAATTTGTAAAGACAAACTGCTTTGACATGAAAATCCGTGATGAAAGCTGTAAAAGCCCATCATTCCCAGTAATCGTCGAAGCGACTTTACGTTACTAGGCTCTGGAAATTCCTAGATACCAATACCTTCTCAGGCAGAGGGGACAACTCATGTGGTCTTATGAGATGGCCCAGGTAAGAGATATTCCTTTGCACAAAAATGGACTTTTTTCAGATTTACTGTGAGGCCTGCCCTTCCTAGCCTGCCTAACACATCTGAAATATGGTCCAGGTGACTTTGGTAATCCTAGCTGAAGATTACCAAGTCGTCCACGTAAATCATTGCATGGGAATACATAGCATCCCCCAAAGCCATGTCCATAAGTCTCGCAAAGGATGCTGGTCCATTGCAGAGCCCATATGGCATTTTTTTGAACTGCCATGACCCCATATGACAACAAAAACAGGTGTGCTTCTTGCTCTCAGTTTCCATTACTATTTGCAAGAATCCTGATTTCATGTCCTGAACTGTAAACCATTTTGCCTTGCCTAGCACGGAAAATACTTGACTGGCATTACTGGTAGGCTGTGAGTCCTTCACAGTCTTGGAGTTCAAAATTCTGTAGTCAAAATTCTGTAGTCAAGACAGAATCTTTTAGCTCCTTCCTCTCCTTTCTTGGGAGCAAGACAAGGTACAGCCCCCCAGGGTGACACAGAGCGTTCTACCACATCTTCCCTGATCCATTCAATCATCTGGGCTTCAATAATAGCTCATGTCTCCTTGTTTACAGGTCTATGAGGTAACCTAATGGGTCTTGCACCAGGTTCAACCTCAATTTTGTGTTGGTAGAGGTGAGTGCTGTCTCGTGTAGATGTTAACACATGTTTGAATTTGTGTAAACATTTTCTCAGCTGCTTTTGTTATGCATTTGAGCAGTGAGCTTGTTGAATCTTTTCTTCCAACAAAGCATCATAATTTGCACGCCTCTCAATGTCCCCGTTCAATTGCTTAAGCTGCTCAATTTTCGTATGAGTAGCCTTTGCAAATGGCATTGTCTCTTGTACCTTTGGCCCGACACGCCAGCTACCATTTTGGATGTCTGGGATGAGGCCAGTCCGACCCAAGAAGTCTCTGCCTAAAATTACGCTATCTGCAGCATTTTCTAGGACTAAGAATGTCTGCTGAGCAGAGTAACCACCAGGCCATCGTACCGCTGCTCTACAGTACCCGTCACCTTGGATATTTCCAGCCACCAAGATGAAAGTTACACCGCAATCCCTGCGCCACTTTACGCCCTTTGCTTGCAAAGTACGTGCGGTAGCACCGGAAATGATACTAGAACTGGCACCTGTGTCGATAAGTGATAAGAACGGTTCCCCTGCCACTTTAATGTTCATTAAAGGCACAGTGCCTGACTTAGTTTCTTCCTCAACACCTTTAAACAACGTCACATTTGGTGCAAAAACACGTTTTACGTTGCCTTTCTATAGTCCCGCCCTAGCTCCAATCAGCGTTTTTCGCAGTCGTCACACGGTTTAACCACGTTAACGACGACCTTCTGTATTTTTTGGCTTCTTTGGGCACTGTTGGACCGATGACCTTGTTCCTGGCACGTCCAGCAACTTCCGTCAAAAGGTTTCCTTTCCTTTTCAGGTTGTTCTGGGCTTTTTTCCGTAGTAACACCTGCTTTCTGTACATGCTTTCTTTTAGTGCATCCTTTACAGAGCTTGTGGTGTTTTGTGTCCCATACTTGCTGGCTAGATACCATCGAGGGTCAAGCGAGTCGAAAGACACATGTTCAACCTTACTATGGAACGCCGGTGTGGTTCCCGTGCTGATTGACTGACCCGCACGAAGCACCGCTTCATTCCTAGTTGGTTGGCTTCCCTGCACTGCTTCACTGTAGGAAGAGTAGCCGCGCCATGCCAGGCATGGTTCTGCAGACAAGAACGAGTTGGTGGGGTCTGTAGGTTTGCTGTGCTAACAGGAACTGAGTCACCTTTGCCCCTTCCCTCACCAATTCTCTCAAAGAGTCAAAATGACATCCTCGAAGATGTTGCCTGTAGTCAGGATGCATTTTGGCCATTATGTGGTTTATTTTCTCAGCCTGAGAAGCATTAGGCCACAACCGGTCAAAATATCCGCACACAGCTTGAGCATAACTCGAGAAAGGTTTGTCCGGAACCTGGGTCCTTTCTGTGAGCTCTTGTTTTAAATCCTCGATATAATTTGGACTTTCAAATTCCAAATTAAAATCTGATTCGAACATGTTCCAGTCCGTGTAAGTACCGAACACCTGTACCATCGTTCCGCGTCTCCCTGCATAGCAAGTGGAACGACAGTTTTCAAAACGTACGTTTCTGACAGACCTAGTGCAATGCTGTACCTGTATAGCTCCTGTAGAAACTGTAATGGTGACTTCTCATCTCCAAAACCTTTGTACACAGGCATGGCGACTTTTGGGTATTTTATGCTGAGCCCTTCAGAGGGTCTCTGCAATAACTCTTGCCCTGAGAAATCATCCCTACGTTCCCGGTTTCTAACCCCGGTCGCGTAGCTAGGGCCAGTCCGACCTTGCATATTTCTATGCTCAGTATTCCCGGTCCTAGATGGCGACACACTATAATCGGGTTGAGGATCTCTGTACCTCCATGCGTTCATAACCTCTTCATGCTCCACCGGTTGTCTCCATTGCACACGACCACCGCACGTCTGTCTATCCACTCGGTCTAAGTTGGCTCCAGGATAGCGCAGACGAGGATGCCGTGCACTGTCAGCTTCTCCAACAGCACGATTTAATCGTCTGTGATCAGTGACAGGCGTGGAGTGTAATGGCCACTGCACCTGCTTATCCTGTTGTGAAACATGATTAGGTTGTGTTGCGTCATTCACTCCGTTCCGGTTTTCCGGTTGTAAACAGCTTTGCAAGTGTTCAAACACTTTTCGCCGGAAGTCTTCTGGCATAAGGTAAGCATCTGCCCAATTACGAAAATCAGAAACGAACGCATCAGATCCTTCCCGGCTTTCTACATCTGAACGTGTTAAGGGGGGGGGGGGGGGGACTTTGCTCAATTTCTGAAAATTCCGGATCTTGAACGTCCATGTCTTCACCCCAGTCATCGTTCAGATCTTCACCCAAATCTTGAACTAAAAGTGCGTTTTTTTCGCCTTTTTTCATGCATTTTTCTGACCAGGATTTTGCAGTACTAAATTGGTGGTAAAGCAGCATTATTACTTGCCATATATCGACTCATAATATTGCCCAATTGAGAAAAAAAATTTGTTCTTCCAAAATCTACTCCAATTTCTAATTGTAAACACTGTTCTGTGCTAACAGAATTTATAATCCTTAAATGTTTGTCTCCTAACCTTAAAGAATGAAGACTCAGTTAGCTGACCCCAGGTTAGACGACTTTCAATTTGGTGTTAAAAAGTGTGCTCCTTCACTTATTTAACCTTTATAATTATTATCGTCATATAAGGCAAACCATTGCCCTTTATGTGTCCAATAATTATAGTAACTTTATTTTCCGCAGAAAAACGGTTTTTTTATTTTAGCGGTTTTTAGGCTTACTAAAAAAAATTTGCATCCGTGAATTTTGCTAAGTTCACAAACAGCTACCTTGTTTAACGTTATTTTCGCATGAAAAGAACAGGGTTACTTCAAGCAAACTAACAGCATTCGCTAGTCAGCATGCAAAACGGCTTCAAAGGAATCAATTTTGCAGGCAATTTTGAGTCCTTTAGTCACCCCCAATGTTGTAATTTTCCTTCCAACAAGGATTTTGTGCATTCGCTGACTGAAGTCCAAAAACAACTGTTTTACTTTATATTCTGTTCCCTACAGAAAAGAAAGTGGGTATTTTTATTTTAACCAGGATAAGTCAAAAGAAAAATGCGGTTTTCGTGGCTAATGTGACAATGCATACACTGGCCAGATTGCACGAAAATCTTCCAAAAGATGGCTATCTTCCCCAACTGGAATTCTTACAGAATCGGATGCATTTAAAACAAAATGTCGGATTCAAATCCCAGGGACAAGGTCCCCAAAATATGTAAGTGGCTGCTAAGGAGACGGACGATTATTCATACGACACAATGCTCAATCCTAATTCACCTCTTAATGTACAGCTAGGGGACTGCATACATAGCATTACATATTAGGCGCTAGGTCAAGGTTTGCCCCCTTGTCCTGCCCTGATTAGCGCTGGTGGGTCGACTTGCTGGTCTGACCACCACACACCAATTAGCCCACACCTTCGATTCTGTCCTGTTTTATACCCAGGGCCAAACAATAGGCTCTTGCCTGAGGCATTACTCCACGTGACGTGAAACATGGGCGATCCGGTCCTAACTGGTTGAACAATAGGACTGGCTCGCTTACCCGGATGTTGGCGCTAGGCCAGCTGCCATGTGTGCATGGTAGCTATCGACGCACAGCATCCATGTTAACAGCAAGGTGCACCACACGAGTGGCTAACTGCGTGCGTACTTCCGTACATGTAAGCATGTTACAACATTGTTAATATTGCCTAGTTTTTGCTTAGACTTGGTGAGTGTGTTAATGGCTAGGTATTTTACGAAATCTGGGGAAATGTGACAGCAATTCGAGGGCTGACATGACGCGCAGTACCCTTGAATCACAAGGTGGCAGGACTGGAGAGACGACGGCAGCTCTCGCAATAGCCGCATATTTTGTTCTGGTGTATTGTAGTTGGAGATTTGTATTAGGATATTCACAGTCACATTATCGCTGTCGTCACAGTCGAAGAATAAATCTGGGCAAGGGGGTCAGTCAATGGGTCACATGGCGCTTAAATCACTGACCTCCAATGTATCTGGCAGGTTCAGTCGATTACGGCCTGTGCGCTAGATGGGGTGGCACGCGTCAGTGTAGCATACGTTTACACGACACTGTCACATGTTGGTGGTGGTTTGTTGAGTGTACGCGGGAGAAGCCAACATCCGGGGAGAGCCACTCGTGGCGTCACGCATTACGGTCGCGTATCTGTGACACATCTGTGGTGTATGTGGACGTAGGTTACTTCAGTATTACATAGACACATTACATGGGTCATCGTCAGTTTACCTAGAAGTGGGACAGATTTTCCGGATTTGTGTGGCATTTGAGTCTTATGGCTCCCTCGTCACTTTACAGGAATTCTCAACGTTCTGGCGGATGAACTGTCCAGACGAGAGAAGATCGCCACGAAGAAGTGGAGATTCTGCCCCAGCGTGTGCAGAAGCCTGTTCAGGCTATGGGGCACTCCGGCAGTGGAACTGTTTGCGACAGGAGCAAACACACAATTCCCGTTGTTCGTTTTCACCATACACAGACAGCGGGGCATTACAACGGACAGCCTAAGCATGTCGGGAGTCAACCTTTCGCATACCTGTTTCCACAGGTGCTTCAACAGGTGTTCAAATGGATCATATCGCCGAAGGACGAGTTCATTCTGGTCGCCCCATGGTGGGAAGCGGCTCCTAGGTATGTGGAACTTTGGACACTGATGTCGGAGGCCCCGGTGGCCTTCCTGGACCAGTTCGACATCCCTTCACAACATCTGGGCAGCACATTCTACCCAAAATCAAAGCCCCTACACCTTCACACCTGGAGGTTCTAGAACGCAAACGGGTCAAGGGAGGATTCTCCAAGGGAGTCTCCAATGTGATGGGGGAGTGCCACCGTGACCATTACGTACGGATCTAGAAGGAATATGGAGAGGATGGGTGGAGTGGTGCAGTGTTAGGAAGGTTAGTACATTACACCTTCGCCACTGGAACGTTATGAATTCCTTAGTTCTCTGTACGACTAGGGTCTGGTGCCATGTACCACCAAGGGTACAGGGCAGCCATCTTTTTAGGGTTGGCAGTCGGGGAAACAAGTGGACATGCGAAAGCACTGTGGTGTCGCGAGTTATCCTGTCCCTCGGCATACTGCGCCCTAAGGTTAGAAGATTGTGCCCTCAGTGGGACCTTCCATGCTTTCTGCAAATTCTCCCCCCCCCCCTCCCCGAGTAGTGGCGGGACACATCCCTCAATAACATCACCATCAAGACAGGTTCCTGGAGGCATTAGCCACAGCGTGAAACCAGGGCAAACTGGCAGCTCTGGCAAGGGAAAAGGATTTCCTGTGAGTACATTGTGAGTGTTCAAGGATGTCATTCTTACCACACCTGGACGTTCGAGCTATACTCCTGAAACGGAAGGGACACCGATGGCAGTTGCAGTGTCAGCGTTAACCCCTTCGTTGGAACCGGGATCCCCAGATAGGCTTCACTGCCCTATCCGAGGGGTGCGGTCCTACATCGCTTGAACCAAAGGGTTTGTGAGGAAACCGAAGCTGTAGGGACTTCGTACTGTGGAGACAGGCCATGGGTCCCACCGTTCGTAAAGCTCCAGGGATGGTGAGGACCTTACGCACGACACTACACCACCAAGCCTCTTAAGTAGATGGATTGGCAAAGCTGTCACAGGAGCACAGCGCTCTGACGCCTCCCGGTTGTGGGCGTTGTTAATACGCACAAGGTTTGCGCCATGGCAACGTCCTGGGAGTTAACAGCGGGGATGCGATTGGCGGAATAAATCGAAACTAGTCGGTGAAGGAGTTGCATATCTTCATCGCTCACTAACTACGGGGTGTGGAGACCTCCTCCTCAGGTAACGGAGGGTATGAGTTCGCCGCAGCGGGTAAAGTGGTGAAGTTTTAAGGTAAGAGTTGTAGGCTTAAATACTACTGAACCCTGAGGGGTCTACAGTTGCTTACTGATCGCACACATGTTCCATATTGTGTGTTTTCGGTAGGGTGGTCTTGCAAAGGCATGGGTTCGACACCACTTATTTGGGTAGGACAAAGTAAGCATTAATAAAATACATGCAAGTATTTTAGGCTAAGAGTAAAAACGGGGTTTTACCCCTGAAAATAGTTTTTACTTGGCCTTAAATACTTATCTGTAGGAACCCACCCTCCTCCCGCATCAAATCGTCTAAAACGGGGAGACAAACTGTGATTATGAGCAGGAATGGGGATCATGAGCCCCGGGAAGCGCCGTTGCAAGGACCATTTGAGTAGAAATTTCATGTTTGGGACGGGGAGCATTTCCAAAATTGTAAAGCATTAATAAAATACAGGTAATATTTTAGGCCAAGTACAAACTAAGTACAACCCCGTTTTATGTCGAAATTGCCTCGCATTATTTGTTGTACCTACAGACTCGGATTTAAAACAAGGTCTTCCCTTCGGCAACTCATGGGGACCAAAGCTCTCAAATGTGGGGTTTGGCTCACTTTTGTGCAAGAGGACTCGTGATCGAACCTTTTCTAGATGTCAACTGACTCACAGGTACACTTTTAATGCACTAGGAGCAAACAAGATATTTTGGGAATGTATCATCACTTTCCCAGGTACTCTCAGAACTAATGGAGTTCGAATTTTGGCCACAATGATCAACTTTATCTGCACATTGTCTTATGTCTCTAGGTTTTAATATGGAAGAATTCATAGTTTTTACATCTGATAGAATCTCAGACACCTGAACTCCAGGATCAACTACCTTGAGTGTGATATCATAACGAGTACCAGATGATTCTCTTTGGGGAATATTACAAACAATCCCCAGGGTTTCTAGCACTGGCAACCAAGAATAGCATTATGACTTTCAGCAAAACTCCTTTAGGCACATAGTATGGAAATGCAATAGCAGTTGTGCCCAAACCGGTTAGAATCAAATATGTGCCGTCTAATGAAAAAACAGCATTTGACACGGTTCTAGCCTGTATTTTAGTAGGCTACTTGAAAATTTCAACACCAGGAATTTGTTGTAATCTCGACAACAAAGGCTTACTCAGGACATTAACCATAATGCCACTGTCGACCAAAAATCGAACTTCAACACCACATATGTGACCATCTTCCCGGACTTGTACGTGCAGCTGTTTGATTTAAATTCACTGATTTAGGCTGGCTGGCATTAGGGTTTTTTGTGTGCGCCATCCCGTTTAAGTCGGGCCTGGGTCATTTAAAGGATCAGTCCTACCATAATATGCCTCATCACATGCCTCGGATTCGAACCCAAAACTTGCCTGTATGTTGGGGCCACTGAACTGGCACCCAA
Organism: Lithobius niger; assembly: GCA_023313725.1. Lineage (NCBI taxonomy): Eukaryota > Metazoa > Arthropoda > Chilopoda > Lithobiomorpha > Lithobiidae > Lithobius > Lithobius niger. Next base: position 94,181 of record JAHWFP010055499.1, on the reverse strand, counting down.
AACTTTTAATCTAAAGCTGCTGGCTGTTCCCATTTTTGGTCATTTTGACCTTCTATCCCGCTCATGTTGGGATTACGTATAAAGTAGTGTACATTTTCTGAAGGGAGGAAAGGGCCTAATCTCTGGATGCAATTTACTGCCAAGTGCCCTTCCATGGAACAAACAAAACAAGGACCATACGAATGCCTGGGAATGGGAGGTTCCCTATACTCTCTTGCCCTTCTATTCATAGTCGGTCGATCTTACTGGCGGGGGCTTCCTTGGGGGCTCCCACTGAACAAAACCAGCTTTTACATCCTTTTCTATTTGATGTAACCTTTCCTCAAGTCTTTCGGATAATCAATGCTCAAGTCTTTTGAACATTTCGCTGATGGAATCAAGAGGGGAAGACAAAGTAGTTGGCGTAACCATCAGATCTTTATCAACTGTGGGGGGTGGTGAAGGTGGCGCACCCAGTTTGGCTAACTTCTCCATCACCTGTTCCCAATGCCTAGAATAACCTGGAGCTTCTTCCTTTACGGGTTTTGCTTATCAATTTTATGCTGGAGTTTATCAAGGCGCTCCAAAATTATTTACAATTCCTTGTACAACAATTCCTGATGCAGTCCTATCTTTGTCTTGATCTTCAATTGTCACCCTCTTAACTGCTGCGTTTCGAGGACAATCGGCCATTATTAGAGTCGATTTAGACTCTTATACGAACGGTTTGTCTGTCTGGCTGTCTGTCTGTCTGGGTGTCTGTGTGTTCGCGCGATAACGTTTTAACGAATTTCGGATTTCTGTCAAATTTTGCACACAGATTTTATGGCACATTTCTAGGTCTAAGTTCGAAAATGGGGCGAATCTGTTGGGGAAATCCTCCACTAGAAATAATCAAAGATTTTTGTTCGCAGCAAACGCACGAGGCTCATTATTTTTTCTTCAGCCGACTGACGTCATCCATCCACGACCAATTACTAGGCACTATGTAGCCTTCGTCAGCGGCTGATGTCACCACCAACCGACCAATGACTGGCAACTTGCTCAAATTATTATACAGATCACTGACGTAATACATTCCTACATATTAGTCGTGCCGTACTGTGGCAACATCGCCATCAGATAAATGAAATATTCAAAATGCCGGGACAAAACGATTTGGAGGCCTCCCGTGTCATAAAACTGCCAAACGGTGCTGAATATTTTTAATGTTGATTCATTTCACTGTTGGTCTAATTAAACTTACAGTTTTAAAAATGAAACCGATAGAAGAATCATATTGGGCTCTTCTTTAAATGTGAGGTGTGCGCCACCATGCCATACCATGCCATCACTTCTGATCAAAAACTACTAACGCAAGAGGCAACTGGTTTTACGTTTGCATACGCGTCGTGGAACCGCGGCCAAGAAATCATTTGGGTTTTTGGATTGTATTCTTTAAGGAGGGGTAATTATTCACTGGTGTTAGACAATTAGTAACCATATCTATTGCGGTATTCGCAAGAGAAAACAAAGTTGCTTACATCAAGAAAAAGTCAGGGGACAAAAGTCAGGGGTTGACCTTGGGGTGGGTGATATTGGGCATATCTCTAGATTAAGGCTGGCGAAAGCTGGAGTTTGCCGCCCAGTGAAAGTTAAACTGAAGGATCTTGCGGCAAAAATTCAAATCCTTAGAGGTGCTAGGAGACCGATATCTGTTGGGGTTAGAAGGGTGGTTAAGCATGACTTCACACCAAAACAGAGAGAAGAAATCAAGAGAAAGTGGGAAGAGCATCAAACTTGTGAAGGTGTTAATGAACAAAATACTGTTAGGATTAGCTTTGATAAAACCTCCGAGTCATCCAACTGACTGCATAACGACTACCTGAGAGTGATGGTTGTTAACTTCCAGAGTCTAAAAAATAAGCAAGTGGAGGTTGATCTATTAATCAAAGAAGAAAACCCGCAAATTATTATTGGCACTGAGACTTGGCTTCTTGAGGACACAAACACTGCTGAACTTCTTATGTCGGACTTTAACGCGTACAGAAAGGATTGGCCCAGTAGGGTAGGTGGAGTGATGATTGTGTCACGGTTCTCCGTGGGCCTTGCCGTGTCTAACGTTGTGACTACTCCCCACCAGGTGTCTCCTGGTGATGGACGGTCTATCTATTGTCTGGACCGGTGGCGAACGCGGCAGTTTTACCGCACTTCCTGGATCGACTCCAAACTGTGCAGACGTAATGAAGGAAGTAAACATGTTCTCTTTGCGCAAGATCTGTCCACCGACTGAGTTATTCCGGGAATGAGGAGACTGGATGGCGTCTCCCAACCAGTTTCCCCACAAAGTGGCACCAGAACAGGGACTCGAACCCTGGACCCTGACCCCATGACCCACCACCTCCGCCACGAACTCCCGGACGCAATCGAATACCTTACTCAGAATGGGTGAAGGACAAAATTTGTAGCGGCTGCAATTTCATGGGTCACCTTCAGAGGGACTGTCCATCCTAAGGCCAAGACGTGCCGGCTCGCAAAGCGGATGACGGCTCGAATTTGTCATATGTTGATGCTGTGATCAAAGGTTCAACTTTTGCCTGTTGCCTGGATTCGGGTTCTACGCGCAGCTGCATTCATGTCAACTGGCTTCGTGTCATTGCTGCTCAGGCCAAATTACGTCCTTACAAGGGTACTCCTTTCCTCCTTGCGGATGGCACTAATGATCTTCATCCTATCGGCTAAGTGACTTTGACCGTGCAGGTGCAAAGGAAGCACACCTCAATCAACTTTGTGGTCTTCAACAAACTTAGTGACAACTGCCTTCTCGGAGCTGGTTACATATCGAAGTCAGGAATTGTACCCGACATTGCCAATCGACGTGCCTACTACAATTCGAACTTTGCTGATCCTTTCCCGCTATGCGAATGATTTCGGAACAAAGATGGTTCCTGTGACTCTCAACACGTCTGGAGAATTGCAAACTCTTCTCCAGATGACGGACACTTTAACGTCATGACTCCGCAACAGTATTTGGAACTTGACGAAGTGATCAACACCAATAAAGACATCTTCCCAGGGCCACCCAGTCTCATCAACCACGATGTTGCGAAGTACCATCGTCAGTCCCCGCAGATGCGCAGAGTAATGGCGAAAATGGTCCGTGAACTTGAGACAGATGACAAGATTGAACCTTCCATCAGCCCCTGGGTCTCTCTCTCTTCTTCATGAAGCGCAAGAAGGATGGCTCTTATTGCCCGATTCTCAACTATCGCTTGTTAAACTCTCAGCTCAAGAATGACAGCTACCCCCATGCCTCGGGTTGAAGAAATTCTGGAGTTCCTTGCAGGCAAGAAGTACGTCTCCATCCTTGATGGTCACTCAGGCTTTCACTAAGTCCCAATCACCGAAAGTTCACGCGACTGCACCACGTTCATCTGCAGTGAAGGTAGCTTCAGGTGAAAGGTTTTGCCGTTCGGGTTGGTTGAAGAACTCCTCCGCAGCCTTCCAGAGGGAGTTGACCACGGCTCTTGGTGACCTCATTGGCAAAGTTTGTGTCCTTTATATCAATGACATCATTTTGGCTACTATGACGTGGGAGGACCATCTCAAAGCGATCCAACAAGTCTTTGCAAGGCTCCATGCTCATGGCTTCACCTCGAAGAGGACGAAGTGCAACTTCTGCCTTCCAATCATGACTGTTCTTGGTGTTACCGTTAGCACCAAAGGCATCCACCTGAAAGGGAAACACACCGCTGTAGTTTCACACTTCCCTCGTCCAAAGGATGTAAAAGGTCTCCAACGCTTCATGGGCCTCGCTAACTACTTCCACAAATATGTGAAGAACTTTGCCATGATTGTGAAGCCAATGACGTCGTTGATTAGGAAATGCGACACGTTCATATGGACGCCGGAAGCCGAACAAGCCTTCCAGGAAATTAAGTACAAGATCGTCAATTCAGATGTTTTACAGCTCCCGGACTATTCCAGCCCGTTCCAAGTGGAGACGGATGCTTCCGACGATGGAGCCGGCGCTGTGCTAACCCAAGAAAGAGACGGCACATGTCGTGTCATCGAGTTTTTCAGCAGGACCTTCGGTGAGAGAGAGAGAAATATACGAATTTTGAGAAAGAGGCACTCGCTGTGGTCAACTCGATTGAGCGTCGGCGACACTTACTCGAGGGTTTGCACTTTACCTTGGTCACCGATTGTGAAGCACTGAAATGGGCTCTGTCCAACACTCACAACACTGGTCGAACCGCCAGATGGCCACGCAGGCTGCAGATGTATGACTACTCCGTCGTTCACCGTCCGGGTAGAGCAACGTTGTAGCCGACACACTGTCCCGTGCACCGCTTCCAGTTTTCCAGATCCGTCTCCAGCCCAAGCCGCCTATTGGCAACAGGTGGCACATGCGAGATGCTCAAGCAGAAGACCCTGACATCAGACTGATTCGTGACATTCTCACCCAGCCCAGAGACAAGAAATGGCCTGTCTCCGAAAGAAAGATGGACTTTGTCATCAAAAACTTTTTATGTTCATGATGGCATTATATACTACATTGATTGGGCAGCTCAAGTTCGAGATGGCTTCTTCGACAAGCTCAGGGTCTACATTCCAGATGCCCTACGTCACACATTTCTCTACCAACAGCATGATGCACCTTCTGGCCATTTGGGGACAGCGAAGACCATGGAAAGGCTCCGTTCCATCGCTTATTGGCCAGGGATGTTTCGAGATGCCAAGAAGTACGTCCGCTCACGTCACCGTAGCCAAGTCTTGAAGCCGTCTCAATGTACCAAGTAAGGACTGATGGCATCTGTCATCCCTTCGGACCCGATGACTCACCTGGGCATTGACTTTGTTGGCCCTCTCCCTGCCACCACGTGCGGCAACCGTTTCATCCTGTCCATCGTGGATTACTTCGCGAAATGGGTCTGGCTAATTCCGAATCGTCATGTGACGGCCAGAGCTGCTGCTGTTCACCTCTTCAAGGATGTCATACGCAACCATGGTCCCCCTAAGATCATGATCTCTGACAATGGTCCCGCCTTCGTGTCGCGACTCATTGAGGAATTGGCAAAGTTAACTGGTACCGAGTTGTGTCACATCTGCTCCTATCATCTGCAAGCAAACGCTACGGGACGCGTCAACCATAACCTGAAGAGTGCCATACGTACCTACGTTGACATGAAACACACAACTTGGGGACCTCTCCTTCCCAATCTTGAAGTCGCCTTCAGGACTATGCCTCATGCCAGCACCAGCAACACGCCCTATTACTTAGTCTATGGCCAGGATCCCTGGAGCTTTGCGAAACTTGTCTGTTTGCCAGTACAGACACTGACCGAAACTCTCGTCGAGTACCTAGCAGAACACCAACGCCATCTGCAGGACGCTAGAGGCGTCGCTCGTGCACACCAACACGAAGCAGCCCGCACCTCCAAGATCAATTACGACAGTCGTTGAAGAGACAGTCACTTCGCGGTCGGCAAGCTAGTCAAGATAAGGGCTCACGCCACCAAGGGGTTCTCCAAGAAACTGGCTCCGTTGTACCTGGCTCCCTACCGCATCGTTAAGAGAAAACACGATTTGAATTACGTCGTGCAGAACATTGATAACCTGCAGGATACCCGCATCATTAATGTTGTGGACGAAGAACCGTACTACGACGCAGTCAACATGACCGACGATGCATCACCAGCTGACGTTGAAGAACATCCTTTCTTCCACTCGGATTTACATGCGGTTGTGCTTGGTCTCACCCTCCCGCCCGTGTTACTCACCTAGGACGGTCAGCAACCGATTCCCTCGGATGACCCTTGTGACGCCGCGCAGGATGGTGTCAAATACCTATGGCAGAAATCTAACGAATACGACATCGTTCCATTTTTTATTGCCTTGGCGAAGAAGTACAGATGCCTGTTTCTGCCGAAGATGACGGCGACCCAAAATTCATCAGCCTGTTTCGCTTCATCAACCGGAAGACCTAATTCTTTTATGGGATTCAAAGTGTCAGTGACCTTGACGACGTTCGTCAGCAAGAATATGTCTTTAGTCTCGCTCCGCTTGCCCAAACTTCCGCTCCCATCAGTGTCAAGTATCGAAAGTGCAGTGCGCAGGAAGGTGTCGCCTCCGACAAATTTTCCGTTAGGTTGGATGAAGAATCACGAGAAGAAAAACGGTCCTTTGAAAGTGATAACGAGTCGAGTCAAAACACACTGTCTATCACGGCTACCGACTTTCCGTCCTCCCAAAGTGCTATGGTCGATGACGAATGGGAAGATGTGGGGTTAAATTGTACACAGTAAGAAGTGAAGTCTGCTGACCACGGTAGGCTGCGTCTTACCGTCAAGAAGAAGCCTGGTTTCACCTGTCTGAGGGGTGAACGGCCGTCTCACCGTCGTCCGAAGCGTACAACCCACAAACCCTTGCGCTACAGGAACATGAGGATAATCCAGCAGAACTGTGGCAGCAGGCAGGAGTTGGCCTTCTCGGAAGTGTTATCTTCTGAATGGTGTACTATTGTTTAAATGTTCGTGTTTGTAGTCAAGCCTTTGTAAGTTGATTTGGCCTGTGTTGAATTTCTTGCTTTCCGTTACTGCCCGTGATGTCTTACACTTTTGTTAGGGTGCATTGGTTCCGCCATAGGCAAGGCTGTGGTAACTCCTGTTGTGGGTTTGTTGAATTGAGTACTGAATGTCCCACATTTACAGCTTTGGTAATTGGATCTTGGTCCCCTTTCTTTCTTTCGAATTGTGCCTCCACTCGCGACAGCGATAGGGCAAGTTGATGTCGTAGTTTGATCTGGGATTGTGCTTTAATTGTTACCTGAGTAAGCTGGAGTGGTTTCAGGGTTGGATTTTTCTTACAATTGGTGTATGGGAAGCTTCACACGAGTTTAGGCTAGCTGCCTGCGTCTTGGGGAAGCTTTGCATCTCCAAGAATAGGGTTGTTGGCTTGACTTGATTGTTCATTTTTTTTTGTAATCGCCCAGAGGTCGATTTCCAGAGGAGGGGAGCCTGTCACATTTCTCCGTGGGCCTTGACGTGTCTAACGTTGTTGTGACTATTTCCCACCAGGTGTCACCTGGTGATGGACGGTCTGGACCGGTTTCTGGACCGGTTGCGAACGCGGCAGTTTTCCCGCACTTCCTGGATCAACTCCAAACTGTGCAGACGTAATGAAGGAAGTAAACATGTTTTCTTTGTGGAAGATCTGTCTACCGACTGAGTTATTCTGGGAGTGAGGAGACTGGATGACGTCCCCCAACCAGTTTCCCCACAACTGCTGTCAGCAAGGCAGTGAAGCAGTAGTTTTGGAGGATTGCTGTGAAGAAATTTGTGGCTGTTGGAGTGGTAAGAAACATAATGGCTTGGCAGTTTTCAGCTTGTATCGTACCCAACAAAATGACTCGATATTCAAAGCTCTACAAACCCATCTTAGGACTGTGATGGCAAATAGAAAGTGCGAGGTAATTGTTGGAGGTGACTTTAATCTCCCTGACATTACATGGAGCCAATGTGTACCTGTTCTTAAAGGTGCCTTTCCTCTTTTCACTGAGTTGCAGGATTTAATGGCTAATTTTTCACTGGAACAACTTGTGACAAAACCCACTCGTGGGCAAAACATTTTGGATCTTCTTTTTACTTCGTTTCCTGATAAGTGCACTAATAGCTTCGCCAGAGAATGGATCAGTGATCATCAGATTGCTATTGTGGAGATGAATGTGGATATCAAGCGTAGGTCAAATAGGAAGTACACATTTTATGATTATGCGAGAGCTGATGTTGAAGGTATGGAGAGAGAGTTGGAAGAAAGATTTGTGTCCTTTCGTGAGGATTTTCATGATAGGTCACTCGACGAGAACTGTTCACTTTTTGAGGAGGATGTAAAGTCTGTCATTATAAATCATGTCCCCAAAAGGGAAACCATTACTCGTGGAAACAAGCCCTGGATCAACAAGTCTTTTATCAAAGGTATGAATACAAACAAAGGCAAACAGGCTTAAGAAGACCATGCGTAGGTTGGGAAAGACTGATGTGATGCTTGAGAGAGGAATCACTAAAGCTCTTACAATTTAAATGGCAGATAAGTTTGTTATGATTCCAAGTGATGTTTGGCAAAAACATCAAACTGTTCGGTATCAATAACAGAAACCAGAAATTACTTTACCTGGTACGTACAAGTCTTTATTATCAGTAGAGGATGACATTCGTAAACTATTAGAATCTAGCCGTCTGTCAGATTATGACAAAGCAAAATTGTTATCAAACTTACAAAGTCGTTACGGAGCTTTATATGCTTCTATTACTGCTCGTCAATCTATACAACCATCTGTATCTCCCTCTCCAACTCCGCCTCGCTCTCTGTACGTAATATCCAATGAAGCAGATCCATCAGTGACAATCTTGCCTAAGGCTAAGCAGCAACAATATGAGCGGTTCTATGATCCTCAACATCAGGTACAGTACCGGACATTAAATTTTACCCACCTAAAAAGTTGGCTTCCCTGTAGTGCCCTTTTATTCAGTGCTTTCTCCTGTCAAGGAATTTCATTGTTGGTCATTCATTGTTTCGTTTTCGGTGGCAGGCCGACACATGCTAAGCCGGGAAGCTCCTTTCTGTTTCGCACGGAGGGCCCCCACAACGGGGGGGGGGGGGGGGGGGGCAGGGGGACCCGCTGTACCCGGGCCCGGC
>JAHWFP010055499.1:52344-85426 GCA_023313725.1 Lithobius niger | reverse complement strand
CGGGGGGGGGGGGGGGGGGGGGGGTCAGGTGGACCCGCTGTACCCGGGCCCGGCCGCTCAAGGGGCCCGCACGGTCTAATATGTTTTTTGTACTCCCAACAAACAACAACTCCAATCCAACGGCACCGAGCACTGAAGTGCAAGCCTGTCAGGTTGTTAGGCAGGGAAGCCTTCAAACGTAAGCAGCCCAAATTAAAGAATGAACAATTGTGGCAACCAACATTATAACATAATGTAATTTTTTAAAGATTTTTATCGGGGAGGGGGCCCGCTGTTGTAGTTATTCCCAGGCCCCTAACTGTGATGTGGGGGCCCTGTATCGCACGGCAAATCAATTTAAACTTAAATTCATCAATATAAATCTACAAATAGGGCATAAAATGATTGTGGGTAATTTTAATTGAATGCATAATTCTTTCAGAAGTTATCGTGGACACAGTCCGACAAATGCTCCTTCTGTTTTGCACGGCAAATCAATGAAAAAAAAAAAGAAACAACAATACCAATGCACGCGCCATATTTATTTTCACTGGCTACTTGTTCTATGTGATGAACCATGAATACAACAATAAAGTAGCATCAGCTCAGCAACTTGTTCGAACCATAAAAAATAGTTCGCTGTGCGTGTAAGCTATTGTTGCACCAAAAACAGTTAGGCGATGAGTTGCAAACTGCTGCGCCTTTAGAAGTGGGTAAAATTTACCTGTACGTAAGCTACGTTCTTTCAAACGTGTACAGCGACAATTGACTCAGAACCCGCCTTTGCATTCCATAATATTATAAATCAATTACCTACCTCTAGGAGACCTAAGGAATTAACTATCTTTGAGAAGTTAGCACAAAGGGAAAATATTAGTTGAGATTCAAGGGGTCAGATAATAATAGCGATAAGCGTCTTGTTGGCATCAATATTGTTGACATAGTAAATTATGGAACTATACGAAAACCTAGCAAACCACAACCCCCAGGATAGGAAGATATTAATGAGTATATAAATTTTGATTCACCAATTGAACCAATATGTTCACTACAGTCAAAGTGGATGGAACAATCCTCTTCTAAACAGAGGCCACTCACCCCTAAAACTGATATTGCTGGTAGATTCAAAGAATCATGATGGAAGAGTTCTTGCACAAAATTTATTTATTTCCAGCAAATCCTGGTTCCTTTGGAGGTGTTAATCGATTTTATAATGCATCTAAAATTATTAATCGAAACATAACGAGGGACTTATACCTTGCATAAAAAAATGGTGTATGAATTTCCCCGTAACCGTATATTGGTTAGTAAGTTGGATGAAACATGGCAGATTGATCCAGTTCAGTTAGAACAATGATAGGTTTAGCTATTTGGTAACAGCGATGTGTTCAGCTAGTCGATATGCATGGGCAGTTTCATTAAAAAACAAAACAGGTTAAACAGTAACTAATGCATTCCGTAGCATAATTTATAGTTCAAAGAGAAAGCCTGTAGAAATTTTTTCTGGTGTAGGTAGTACATTTTTTAATACAGCAACAGAAGATGGGTACTATCGTATTTATATTGAAACAAAAGCCTATGGAATTGAACAATTTCATAGGCTGCTAAGAACCATTTATTTAGACTTTTTACTACACGTGGAAATCATAGGTGTGTAGATGTATTACAAGACTTCATAGACTCTTATAACCGGTCTATTCACCGATCCATTGGCCTTGCGCCTATTAACGTCACAGCCGAGAACATTCCTGACATATTGCGTAAGCTATATCCTTCCAAACCTGTTCAGAGAAAACCTCAATTAACAGTAGGTGCTACAGTACGCATTAACAAGGCTAAACTCGTGTTTGGTCGGGGATATTTACCTTCTTGGAGCGACTAAGTATTTATTGTTAAGAAAGTTGATAGCGCATCACGAGTTTATACCCTAAAAAGCTTTGATGGTAAAGATACTCTTGAAGGGACATTTTATGAGTCAGAACTCCAAGAAGTTTCTAAAGGTAACGAGGATTTGTGGCAAATCGAATCAGTGTTAAAAGAAAAATGTAGAGGAAATCGTAAACAACTGTTTGTAAAATGGAGGGAGTTTAGTGATCGTTTTAATCAATGGATTCCGGACGAAAACGATTCCGTTGGGTTCGAAATTTATCTCTTTAAATGGAAATTCGAGATGCTAGCTTTTACGTAACATTAACAAGTATATGTACCAGTAGTAGAATTCAATATCCTTCAAGTACTACTGCAAGTTTCAAAACTCATTTTACATAGCCCTTTATTACTCGGTGAAAATTATGAACTAGCTATTGTAGAATTACAGTTAAGTAGTCATATATGAGAGGGCAATGGCACTCAAGTAGGATTAGAGTTTGGGGTTGGAGAGAAATTAAAAATTTCCTTAGGCAAACATGTTGGTCTAAATGACCCAAAATAATTTATTGATATAGCTAACGAGATAATGGCAAAGGAGATTTTGAGATATCCTAATTACATCCCCTCTTTTTCTATAACTGAAGAAGGTAAATTACATATTACTGTAAAATATAGAACTAGTTTGAAATTACTGTGACAGCTGGCATGTGCTCTCGGATTTGCTTATCATAGATTTGGCAAGACAGATTCTAGTGAGAGCAAAACCGTTAATGCACCTTACAAGCCCATTTAGATTTTACGACTCATTCAGTTTACATCCACACGTCTATTATCGATCCATCATTTGCACATGAAGATTTCTTAAAGGTGTTAACCTTTCTACCCATGGTGTTAAGAATAGTTCAGCTAAGCAAAGAGCACGGTCATTGGATTAGCAAAACTTTTGAGAGGCTTTTCTACCATCCACTGTGCATTCGAGAATTACAAAACGTAGATTTAGAATTTAAAGCTAGTAAGGGAAGTTTGTTACATTTTGATATTCCATCAGAAACAGTGGTAGTATTACATTTTCGCCCACACCCAATTTTTGGACATTAATATGAATCGATTTAGTAAAAAGGGGGCGAGTTACAATGTAACTGTGATAGTTATTACAAGAATCAAGCAGGAGGTGCAATTCCCTCTTTCACACCGGTATGCAGAGGGGTAGTGGAATATTTGGAAATTTTATAACTAAAGCATCAGTTCCTATTTTACGAGCTGGACTGAATATGTTAGGAAAACATGTTAAGTCATGCATTAGTGATGCGGTGCGTGACGTAAGATTTTTAAAAAATGAGCATTCGGCAAGCTGCCAAACAACTTTTGGAGTCTGGCCTTTGTAAAAGAGGGTCTGGAGACAGTGGCACGTCATCCGACATTGAAGTCTCAGCCAGGTGGTAAGCAAGTCAAGGTTCGCACCGGAGGTAATAAAAGGCCTTCAACACAAAGGGTGAAGGTGTAAAGAAAAAGAAAACGTTTGACAATATTTTCTCTAGCAACAGCTTTTCATCAGTTATCTTCACCTTGTATGAAAACTGAACTAGATTTCTTCCTAGTTCCCACGACTCAGCTAGCAATTGAATCATCAACAGAGTTGGAATATGCTCCTCTAGCTTCTTTCGACTCTCAACAAGTTATTGATTTCTTCATCCCAGCTACAACAGAATCTTATTTGGACCTCAATCCTCTTTACTTGCATCTTGAAGTCAAAATAACTCGAAACTGGTGGAACCACGACTGCAGGAGAAGATTTTATAAAAATATCACCATGCAACAATTTTTTCCATTCATTGTTCACTCAAGTATAGACATATCTCGATGAAACTTGAATTACACCCAGCGATGGATTATATGCGTGCAAATCATATTTCAACACTCTGTATTCTCTCAATGCTGAAGCTCAGAACTCCCATGCTGCTAATGAATATTTTACAAAGATGTCAACTGGGCCACAGTAGATGCAGAAACTGATGATGGCAAGAATCCTGGATTAGTAAAGCGTCATTCTCGTGCAACAGGATCAAAAACAATTTGTGTGGAAAATTGTGCTCAGAACTCTTTTACCAAGCGAAGTTGTTATCTAGTGGTGTAGACATTAAAATAAGACTAACATTCTCATTGTTGGTCCAGAAGCCTGTCATGAAGATAAATACACAATAACAATTACTGCAGCACGGCTTACAGTACAATGTGTTGCGCCGTTGCCGGAAGTTTTACTATCACATGCCAAAGCAGTAGATTCTGAAGACTTCAAATATTCTATTTGGAGAGTAGTTATGAAGTCATTTGTCATTGTAAAAGATGCTACTGAAATTTCTATCCCAAATGCTATATTGGGCCAAGTACCGTCACTAATTGGTTTAACGATGGTAAGTGGCAATTCCTATAATGGCTCAATAACGGCACATCCATTACACTTTATCCACAACAAGTTATGCTATTGTACATATTAGAGGAGTTCAGTAGCCCAGCGCTCCATTCCAACCAGATTTAACGACAGGTGCATATGCTAGAGATAATAAAGCTATGTTTACTGCTCTGAACAAACAGTATACTAATAAGGAACTGAACATCACAGTCGAAGATTATGCAGATGGCTATACTAGTCTATTTTTTTATAAGACTTCGGATGGTAGTGCCACCTGCTCGGATCACTATACTCCTGTTAAAAGAATGATGTTCCAGTCCGCAGTCACTGCTGCATTTCAACTTATCGTGTTCTGTATGTACCAGAATATGATTGAAATAACATCAGCACAAGGTATTGTATTAGAATAATAACTATGGATCCAAGGGAAATCATCTCTGTATTGAGACGAATTACCTAAATGTGTGTACAAGCTTCCCAGCCATTATGTTATAAATACAGACTCCTCTACAAGCAGTGGTGAACATTGATAGGCTATATATGCTGATTTGAAGGGAAAATGAGCTACTTTGATTCTTATGGACTCAAACCGACTCGTCTTTCGATTTTACGTTTCCTACATGACAATGCACCAGGAGGACTTTATTATTACAACCACTTGAGCCTACAAAGCCCATTTACAACTACTTGTGGACATCATTTTGTTGCATATTTGTTTTTATGTTCTAAAGGATTATCTAATTCTACTACTATGAAGAAACTATATAGAGGACATACTAACAAGAGTAATGATGACATTGTATGTGCGATTACTTGCAAATTATTAAAAGCATAATCGATGTTAAAGTCTTCATGTAATCAATATCATATCAAAAACCAAAACTGGTAAAAGGGGCCGCCAAGTTCCGAATGGTTCGGCCCTTCAAAGGAGTGATATCAACACACCAAAACATTCGACAAGTTAATCGCACCGCTTAATAATTCGAATGTTAAATGAAAACTAGAACATTGCTACTTTCGGTAGCAATGTTCAAGTTTTCATTTAACGTCCAAAGTATTATTCGATGCAATTAAGTTGGCGAATGTTTTGGTATGTTGATATCACTCCTTTGAAGGACCGAACCATTCGGAACTTGGCAGCCCCTTTTACCAGTTTTGTTTTTTGATATGATATCACGCCTTTATCTTAATTGTGTGTTGACTCAACTCCACTACCGTGCAGAAGAGTAATAAAGTGCCACGTCAACAAGAAATTGGTTTTCAACAATTTGCTACTACCGTTTGCCTATAGGCCGAACCATTCTCAACTTAGTTACCTCTTTATTGGCTTTTGGTTTGGTTTTAATTTTGTTGTAATTTGTTGTATTTAGTTAGTGTTGGTGTGTTGATATCACTCCTTTGAAGGGCCGAACCACTCTCAACTTGGTGTCCTCATCACCAGTTTTTGGCTTTGTTTATTTTGCTTTGTTTTTACACTTGGTGAATTGGACGTGAATACTATTTCTTTGCAACGTTGGTTAGATTTATCGTGATACACTAGTGTGTGTCTAGGCACGTACGTCAGTATACACGTTCTCATTGTCGGAACTTTGGCCGTACAATGAGAGACGATGCCGACAATACTAACAATGATTATAACAATATTTTGGTACTTACGCGCCCTTCCACGCCATCCCTGTTACGCCCCAAGGCTCCAAATCATAAAAGGTACGCAGTTCGTATTGTAGTGCACCCATTCGTCCAATTTCATAGCTGGAAGCCTTCCCGTTATCTGGGAATCGATGAATAATCACCTTATGGAAATTAACATGGGGATGAGGGGTCTAGCTAGCTAGCTAGTAACACATTTTCAACGTTATTGAGGGCAGATTTTGCATTGAAAGATGCATAGCTGGCATTCAAACACGAGTTAATTTTTGTCAGTTGGGTCATTGCTCTCGATTTCAACACAATTTAAGCTTTTGTATTATTATTTTTCCCCAAGTACCTGAAATGTGCCCAACTATGCTTCAAGATATAAGACACTGACGCAATGGCGTCGCGCTACAATGGTTTACAACCTCGACAATTGAATTAATGTGATGTTTGTTGTGATGTTTGTTGCCTAACTTGGCGCGACACACTAGCGTGTGTATAGATTCTAAACTTCAGCTTAAGCCGAAAATAAAAAAATCATGTTAATCAAGCTGTGTAATATTATTTTCAGAAAGACACAAGTGTACCTTGAACCAAATATTTTTTATTTACAACGCATAATATCCAGTTTACATTATCTTAACAATCATCATGACAACAAGGATAATTTTAATAAAACCAATGTACAATTTAAAACACAGTTTGCATAATAATAACAATACAATAAGTAGTTTTTGCAAAACATCATAGTAAAACATGATAAACAATTTTACATTACTAGTTGATACATATTTTTTCGTAAAAGTTAGTTTCGCTACTTTTAGCATGGTTAGAACAAGAAGAGGAACGTAAAGTCATTCCTGGCAGTGAATCTAAAGGTTTTCAGGTTGTTTCTGTTCATAGCGTCCTGTATGTAAAAGGCTTAACGCTCGGTTTCAGGTAGCATGCGAGACGCGTCGTCCAAGTGGAGCGCTGAAGTGAAAGTACGAAGAACGAACTACTCCAATCATAACATTGATTAGTGTTAGCGGGACGCACAAAAACGTGGTAATTCTTTCATTATTAGATTAACCAGAGTTGCAGCACTAAACGAACATTATTCTGCGGTAATAGTGACTTTTTTTGAAGTCTTAGGACGATTCACTGCTACATCAAAGGGTCGTTTAACACATTTATAATGATAATAGGAAACACGGTAGCATATTATACAGTACAATACACAGTACCTTGGTTCTTCTGTTTGAAATTCATGAAATTAATTCTCCGGAGACTTTGTTTTGTCGTCGAGTGAACAAAGAGGTAAGCATGAAGCCATTGTTGTTAAACTTTAATAGTTTGGTGTCAATGCCATGTTTTAAACTTAAAATCTGCTTTTCGCGCATCACGAGTACCTTTCACAGTTCAATCACAGTTCAACTGCTAGAGCAGTTCATTTTCGAGGTGTTCGCAGTGCTACTGGTGGCAGAATCGGCGGCTAACTGGACGACGCGTCTAATTTCTAACGTTAAGCCCTTTTAACATACAGGAACCTATGTTCTGTTGAAGAGGTAAGTATAGGCTGCTGCACATTTTTACAAGATGGAGCACTTCCTTGATAGTGGTAGGAGTTACATAGCCATACGGTTTACAACAAGGGATTGACCATATCCAGGAATGATTGGTAGAAGGTTTCATCACCATCACACCTCCATGTTCTAACTTTACATGAAACCCAAGTACCTTCTTTTGATCAATTCGCTTCAATTCTAATTTTCTACCACATCCAAAATACAGAATTGCGCCAGAATCTGCTTGAGTCAACTTGTTGCCTACATCCTAAACATGTCCCGACCATGTCTACTCTCCAAAAAAATATGCAACATTGAAAGCTCTACCAGAGTGAAACTGCAACATTTTTTAATTCTTTTACTACATGGTTAAATAAGGGCAAATCACTTAAAGTTTTCCCAGATTGTATTTTAATCTCTGCTGAAATGTAAAGGCCTGAATTTCATGAGGGAGCAAACCATCTACTAGCGTTTCAGCTTTTGACATGTATACAACATCTCGCATTAATGATGTAATGTCCTATCAACTCATAAACGAACAAAACATGCATGTATTTCAAATTAAGCCCAGTAGATTCATCTAGAGCACAAGTTATACTCCTTGCCTTCACAGGAATTCGGTGTGTAACAGATAATAACTAATCAAGAATGGGAATTGCACAATGCCCATGTGGCAGTTCTAATCTTATTAAATATGTATCGTTTGTCGTCAAATGGTTGCAAAGAAACCTTTGATTGAATAACACTGTACACTTGTTTCTTTAACAAGAGAGATGTTTGAACAACACGATCCAAGTTTGTTCCATAGTTTTCAAAAAGAGCTTGTTTGTACATTTCATGAGTAAATGAGTTAGACACCACTCGTGATGAAATACCTTTTGCAGTCTTTTTGTTTCGCTGTTGCTTTTCATCACCTAAGAGGATGGAATACATTTTTGCCCTTAATGCAACAAATTTCCTAATTGGAACACCACCAGGTGAGAAGACGGATAATTGCTAGAATCTAGCTCAGAAGCTATTTTCTGCAACTGTTTAGTGATGGTACTCCTACAGGTATTGTTCATTTTAGTAAAAGTGAATCGGTATCTGTGTATCCTAACACAGCATGAGGGCCAAATGTAGTTAACATGGTATTGTAGAAAAAACTGTACATTGTCAGCTTACTAATTTCACACACGGTAAAAACAGTGTAGACTGGTTTGTCTATGAAGACTGATAATCTCATCTTAAAGATGACCAAGTTTTGATCTAAGAGGTGCACTTCACTAAGCGTAGATTTCTTTAGGTACTTATCACATTTTTCTAGTTGTAATAATTGCCACATTGGCTCGTTTACACTGCGATTCCTGCGATTTTCCAAAGGACGAGTTGTTAAATAATTTGTACAAAGTTTTATCAAAATCGTTCATTGCAGCCGCACGCAAACGAATGTTATAATCAACAAAACCTTAAAATGAAAGTATTCGTCTCTTGCAAAGCCAAGATTGATAACATCACAAAAATGGTTTTGAAAAGTTCAGTAATGCTAAAGCATCAAAATCTTTTAAGTCATACTTTTTAGAAAGTGAAAGCAGCTCTCTTGGAAAACCAGATTGGAGCCACCGCAAAAAAAAATGGTTTCTTGTGTAAATTTAAACATGAAATCTTGTCACTATACTATGAAATAATTGTGATATAAATTTTTTTTGGCACAGATGCCTGTTGTGCAGTTGAGCTTTGACAAACTATAAAAATTAATGTTGATGCTGCTGTGCGAAAATTACCATGTCACAAAAACTAACGTAAATAGATGCGTGTAGTTTGTGTGCTACTATTTCTCTAAAATAGTAACATTCACTGTAATCATTACTCTGTCCAGGTAACCAATGCTGTTGAATAACTGCCCTGGAATTGTACTAGAGATTGAAGGTGACTGTCCCTGAAGGTCGGATCTTAATATACGTAGCCAGAGCATGGTTCTATCCCACAGGCCTCTAAATAAAACAATTAACGTTTTGTCATTAGCGGTTGAGAGCTAAAGTAGAGGAAAAAGGATCGTGTCTAAGCTGGCTGTGTGTCCTGGAAGGTGACGATTTAACCCAAGGAGGTCCATGGTCGGCTACCAGTCACCGCCTTCCTCCGTACTTTGTACAGAATGGATAAGGCTTCGTATTAAAAGAAGAAGAAAATAATGGCTTTGCATCGGATTTATTCTTGATGTCGCTTCCAGTCAAATCCAGTTAGTAAAGGAAAGTAGTCAATCAGTAACTATTGGTTGTCACTCACACTTATGTTGTTTGGTTCGATAGGCTTACTGCACGTCAGTCATTATGGAAGCTTGATGTAATGGAGTCCCACAGCTACAGAGCCGTCGTAAAAATTGTGGTGTCAACTGTACAGGGGTCGTTAACAACCTATACGGCGTTTAGAGCTAGGATGCTTTTCTACTTTGCCAGTAAACAACTTCCAAATTCTTTAGGTCTGAGTTGTAGGTAGTAGAAAATTACTTTGCCATTACAAAATGGTGGCGATGTCGTCCATGTTGTTTTTACAGTCCAGAGCATCAGCAAGGAGCGACTGCACACTTCAAGCAGGGAGATGGGGAAAAAAGGTAAATTAAAATCTGCGTCAAACGCGCTACCAAAAGTGTGAGCGACAATCATCAGTTGGATTGTGAACAAAAATGTGAGGTAAGTTTCTTTGTTACAACAATACATAGTAAGGTAATTGTTACAATTCAAGGAGCGTTTCTTACAGATTTTATAAGTATACAAAGTACAGCACAAGCACTTTGTTGACAGATAAACTATATCAGTTTCCCCTGCTGAGGATTTTGTGCCTTTGCTGCTGTTTTTGCAATTACATAACTGTAACAGATTAACCGTGTTGGTAAAGGAAAATGCAGCAGTTATTTTGCAAGGTAAGTACCAAATGGTGGCTTTTTTTATGTGTCCCGAGTGCATTTAGACAGGTTATTTATAAACAAAGGGAGAGGGAGTAAGGTGTTGGTAGAGAGAGTTTCCAGTAGTGATATTAATCATTAGGGATGCTTTTTTAGTAGCATACTGTAAGTTACTGTAAGTGTTCACTGGACGTAATCTCCAACAGTTTGGACAGAAATGTACTTTAAACTTTAGCCAACATTATAAAAAGTTTAGCCATGCCAAGGCTAAATAAAAAAAAATAGCCATGTTAGGCACAGAGAGTCTTACGTGATTCAGTGACGGTACATTATCTACGTTGTTGCTTTACTTGTTTTTACATTCGAAAGGATTACTTAATTCTGCAGAAATTGAGTTTACAGGTTTCAAACATATGTATAAAATTTGGCTTGCTAGTTATGTAAAACCTTACGCAACGTTTTTCTTAGTCTGTAAATAACTTGCTCTCTTATCATCTCACAGAAAGAAATATAAATTTTAAAAATGATAAACATGTAGATTGCACTAAAATAAAGTTCATTCTTTGAAATTTCGAAAATGTGATGTATCTTACCAGTAGTTAAGGTCTTACAAACGTAAAATCAACGGCCTGCCTGCCGTTTTTTGACATATCAATATAGAAAATCATATAAAATATGAACCGTTCCACATTTTGAGATGCCGTTTGAAGTAAAATGTAGCTGAAACATCTGGCTTTGACCTAAAATGTGTCTTGTCATGAAAATATTGTAATTTAAGGCCAGTATTACGGTTTTACATGATGTAGTGTCAGTCTATTGTCTACTACTGCTGGCTATCACTGTAGAGTCACTGCTTGGCTCTCATCATATCGTCGACCATTTTATGTTTTCTCTTTTTATACTAAGCTCTTACTGTTTTGAATGAAAGATATTTTAATTACGTCCTGCCTTATGCTATTGTCAACTTTAACATCTTGACAAATTAAGTAGTTATCCAACTGTTAGCTCATGTCTACTTGACAGCTCGTATCTGGTCCGCACGGCTGGAGTGGATGGCTACATCCTGTGAAACTGCCTCAAGAATGTTGATGGTTATCTATCCAAACGGATATTGTTTGCCAAAAGGAAATACCTCTCTCTTACATTTTGAATTCCCCCTAGCTTCCTCAGTTCCTTTGGTCTTTCAAAGCTCAGTTTATTTATTTACTTTACCATACACTTTAGAATAATAATAAATGATTGTGTATCATGCACTATATTTTGATGATTCATTAGTGAATGACATTAACATAACAAAGAGGTTATACTTATATATCTGATTATCCTCAATTATTTTAATTAGTGATATTTCCATAATTAACCCTACGAACGCTATAAACGTGTCATCAGATGGGCTTATGTAGGTTAGTGACACCAAAATTTCACATAATTTAACAAGTCCATAAATATTCTCGCCTTCAAAGGGTTAAGTCCAATTTAATCCCTTAACATACGGAATCATGATCTTTGCCCTCAATTTAGAAAAGGAGTTTTCTGAATTATTCATCTGTACTTAATCTAATTATTTTCACTAAATACTACCTTATTAATTGGTAATTCATCAAATCTTTTCAAATGGTTTCATATGCTATTACATCTTTAATTAAAACATAATTTCTAACTAAAATCTCTTATTTTTGAACTTAAAATTTCTGATGGGCATAAATCATACTTCCACAGTATGCAAACCAATCATTACAGAAAGGATTTACAAAGGATCATCGAAGGGAGAATATCATAGCTTGCATGCAAGTAGTTAAAAAAGTGTTATACTAAAACAAGCTCCGGCTCCACTTACGTATTCCGGTCACGTACGAGGGGGGGTCGTAGGTCAAAGATACCGAAAGAGTTGTATAGTCTGTCATTCACATTTAGAAGCTAGTCACGTAAAAGTCACCTCAAGCAAGCACAACAAGTCACGACTGGTTGTTAAATAACTAAGGATAAAAAAAGTCGGCATTGTGAGATGTTAAATAGACTGTGTATGTGGTGTGCTACAACTCAGCAGCTCGTATAGCGACTTTCATGGATATAATAACTAAAGCTGACATTCACAAACAGTAGGATAAAAAATAGTCGGCATTGTGAGATGTTAAATAGACTGTGTATACGGTGTGCTACAACTCAGCAGCTCGTATAGCAACTTTCAAGGATAAAAACTAAAGCCGACATTCACAAACAGTTAAATTTAGTGTCCTAAAAGAAGTTATACTAAACAACCAAACCCCCCCAAAAATGTACTAAGCCTACTACAGGCACCTTTCCTTCTAAAGTTAATTGTATTTCTGAACTTAACCTCAAAAATTGTGTTCGATTCGTTATAACGAGGTTCGTTGCACACATATGAATGGCACAGTGGCGCCATCGTGTGTTTGAAATCAGAACTAACACGTCAGCAAGCCAGCATCGCTCTGTAGCCCCGCCCATTGTTTACTTCGTAATGAGCGTTGCTTAGCAACGATAGCGGCAGGAAAGAAGTCCCGCCAATCGTTAACTCTGAAATGCAGCACCATCATTCGCGTCAGCCAATAGCTGCGACGGACCTTGCCTATCGAGTGCAACATAATGTGCGTTTGTCGGTATACAATACGACTACAACCTCTAAAGTTTTAACACTTATAGCTTTTGATTAAAAACGAAAATCGCGTTCCGTAAATGAAAGTAAGTAAAGTTTTAAAAGTTGTACCACAGACAGTCGGGTTTTTCGTACGTCATCGTTCGTTTAACGAGTTTCACTTGAGTTTTTAGATTGTTTTAAGCTCCGTTTACTCCATCGCCAACTCCGGAGCGTGATTAGCTACCTACAAACCAATCACAGCTTCGGAGGAAGAAAACGATGGTTTGAGAAAATAGAGCCGACAGTGGGAGCTTACTAATTTTTGATTTTTTGTTGTTGTCATTTTTTTTCTGGGTGAAGGATATGACAACTGAGGAATTAGGAGTAGGGATGAGGGTGGATATTTATTCTTTAAAAAAATTAAACAGTCTTCATTTTTATTCTGTCTGTTCGATGATCACAACATCAGATGAAGTGTCCCCATTCGGTGATGCTGGGCTGAAGAAATTATTTTGTTGTTGTTGTTGTTCTTCTTCTTCTTCTTGAACTGGTGATGCAGGGCTGAAGGAATTATTTTGTTGTTGTTCTTGGACTGAGGACTGCCCATCGGGAGATGCAGGACTGAAGGAATTATTTTGTTGCTGTTCTTGTTTTGTTCTTGTTTCTGTTGTTCTTCTTGTTGGTCAACACTCAAGCTAACCAACGTCAATATGTGACTCGTTGATGGAATAGACAAGTCCGTTTGTACGCATGAATCTATACCACCGTGAGTTTTCTGCTTCTTCTTTCTGTCGATTTCTCGATTGATTAATATTCTTGCGCACTGCAGGTTGTTTAGTGCCATAAGTATGTTTTCCGAATATAACTTTTCTGCTTGTTCTGTCCTTGTAAGTTCAGGATTCGTTGAACTTTGTACTTCGTTCAACATCTCATCGCCTAATTCTTCCAAATCTGTATCTTCATCACTGGACACATAACGACGTTTTTGCGGGAAACGCATTCTAGCCTATGTGTGATGTTTGCCTGGGG
This sequence comes from Lithobius niger, assembly GCA_023313725.1. NCBI lineage: Eukaryota > Metazoa > Arthropoda > Chilopoda > Lithobiomorpha > Lithobiidae > Lithobius > Lithobius niger. The sequence continues at coordinate 71,480 of JAHWFP010055499.1, read as the reverse complement.
TCTGCTTTCATAAAATTTTCAGCCAGTGCTTTTATACTGTATCTGAAGGACAAATAAGACGGATATCTGCATTCCTTCACGTTTTTTCTGTCTGGTGGTGTAGTTTCAGATGTACACAAAACCATTACTCAAACGGATTTGATTTTAATTGTTTTTTCTTCAAAAATTTAATTAAATAAACTTAAGTTCTTAAAATAAAGCTTATCCACCATTTTTTACACTGAAAGTTTCATAATATTTATTTAAATCAATTTTTATAAGTCTATAATTTAATTATCTTAACGAAATGATATGAACGAAGATTAGACCACTTTATCTGAGGACAAATAAGTAGGATGTCTACATTCCTTCACGTTTTTTTGTCTGGAGATGGACGTTTCAGACGTACACAAAACCGTCACTCAAACGGATTTAACATTAATAGTAATTTCTTCAAAAATTTGTCTAAATAAACTTACGTTCCTAAAATAAAGTTAATCCATCCTTTTTTTATATTGAAAGTTTCATATTTTTTATTTAAATCAACTTTTATCTGTCGATCTTTTAATTAACCTAACGAAATGTTATGAACGTAAATTAGGGTCACACAAACAAAACATCGTTTGGCCGTGACCACGTTTCAGACCATCTCAAAGCTATTACTCAACTGAACTGATTTTAAGTTTTTTTTTCCAAAATTGTACATAAATAAACCTAAGTAAAACCTGAAATAAAGATTATCCACCCTTTTTTATGTTGTATGTTGTATATTTCCATTTTAATCAACTTTCGGTTGTCTATAATTTAAATAACCTAACGAAATGATGTGGAACGAAAATTATGCTGGTTTAAGTTCGCAACTCCGACTTTGTACAAAACTAGTTAACCTTGTGCGCTATTGCATAAGAGAACTGTTAGCTAGTCAACCTTGAACTTTTTCAGTCTAGCAATTCGTGTTTAGAAACTGGTCACGTTAACACCACAAAACAGACAAACAAAGTCACGATTTCTGAGTAAGCTAGACATAAAAACAACTGAATAATTCATGTAGCGTATCAAGTTGTGTCTCTACAAGGTTGGTTTACCTAGACCAATAAATTTATAGTGTAGGTGTGTTTGTCCTTCAGCTAACAGGATCTAGCCATTCATAGTAGACACATAAATCACCTACCTGTAGACATTTTTCCTCTCAGCCACCAATGTATACCTGTTTTGTGGGCGACTTGTTCTCCAATCGCAAGTCACGATTTTTCCTTGGTAAACAAGGTAATAATTCACGGATGTCGCTTGGAAAGTCACGTACCACGATCCACCGAGAGTATAAAAGGCACAGGATTGGCTGTTGGGAAAACACACACTGCAACCGCCGACCAATTGTAGCTTCGAGAGGACAAGGAAAACCAAACGGTAAGTTATTAGTGGCTAAAGTACATTTGTTGCTTTTAGTGAAGTAACCAACTACAATTGTTGCTTCACTGCATAGTGGGTAGGAATAAATGGTAAAATACTTCAAAAATAAGTTATAGCTTTAGAAGTAAAGGTTTTTAATATAGGTTTTTTTACCCTCTTTTAGGCAAAACACAAATACGCAACCACTCTCAAAACAACGGTAAGGGATATGGATTGTTATGTAGGAGATTTGCCCCTGAAACCGGAAAACTCGGTCAGTTTAGGTGAAAACTTGTTCTGTGTGGTAAACCGTTTTAAAAATTCGTGCTATGTGCACATTCGATTTTATGGAGAAGGAATAAATACGTAAATAAATAAATTTTATTTCGCTCTTAGGGCGAAAGGGAAGTGCAAGGGTTCGCCTATCGAACCGCTGACAGCAGACCCAAGGAAAAAGAAGATGGTAAGGAACTGGAAAATTATGGGTTCCAAATAATATGTTCAGGGCGACGCAGGAACGGGCAAAGGGTGGAAGTGGTTAAGTGCTTTTTGAAGGAGACAAGCGATGGAGCTAAAACAGTTTCATTGTTGAGAGAGTTCCAAATAGGAACCACTCTAAGAGCGAAGGACGACCTCCGAGAATTTAAATGAAAACGGGGAAGAATAAGTTTGTAACAGTTACCACGAGTCCTGGAGTTAGGGCTAAAATCAAAAAGTGGGAGTTCGAAAGGTAACATGGAGTGTATAATCTTATAGGTTAAGATCAGATCGGCCCTCAAGCGTCTGCATTCGAGGGTTTCAAGGTTTAGAAGATGGAGTCGTTGATTGTAAGGAGGAGAACGCATGCCTGGCAACGATTTAGTGTGTTTCCTTTGAACAGATTCAATCCGGTCAATGTCAGCAAGGAGATTTGGCGACCAGACCTGACTCGCATACTCAAGGAAAATCCGTTATTTTCCAAGCAGCAAAGGTGTCGCTATAAAGGCTACGGTTTTCACAGCATTCCTTCAAAATTCCAAAGCCTTACAAGCGATCGTCGATACCAGCGACAAGTCAAAAACACTTCATCTCGATCGTAATTTTGCAGATACCCTGGCAGTGGAAAACGACGTTAAACGCATCATTTTTATTCGAGAGGGAGATAAAACCACATGCATGTCACTCTCACTCCATCAGTTTCATACACTGTGTGATGCTGAAGATGAAATTAATCATTACATTCACTTGCAAACCGTTGTAAATGATGGCCCAATTACACACGCTGTGTAAATTTAATACGCCTTTTGTGTGTTAAAAAATGGATGTAACGAAGTTAATTGTTTGCACATCAAACGCTTTTAATGCCGACTGTTACCATTTTAAAGAAATAAGTTTATTTAGCCAGTCAATACGTTATCACTGGCCCATAATATTACCGACTAACTTTCATGATCTAACAAGTAAGGAAAGATTTAACGTCAATTTTTGCACAAAAAATATACACGGTATTCAGTATGAGAATTTTTCATGTGACTATACTCTTGATGAAGTATTAACTTGCATAAAAAAGCTTTATTTACAAATGGGTAAACCCATTTTTGCGATGAAAGGTAACCATAAGTTAAAAGACTTATTGTTAAATCGATGCAACATCAGTAAAGTGATTGATTTGAATGATTTCGAATGCGAAAAGCAACTGAAAAAAATGGAGAAAAACGTGACGTGTATCCGTTTTGCATTATGCATAATCGTGACCAGTGTTCGTTTTACAAAGCGGGATAGTATTTTTACTGGATGTTGGTGAACTATTGATCACATTGTGTTGTGTTTTCAAGACGTGAAGATGGGCAAGGATATGAGCGTAATTCGACGTGCATTGAAGACAAAGAAATGCAAAGACGTCGATCCGAGCAAAAGTATGTGCTATGCAATCAAGTTCCCATCCAAACGTTCACAGTTTGAAAAAGGAAGCCTTTACAATACATTAGTGCTATTCAGTGCCGAGTATCAGATAGTTTCGTCGTGCGTTGCGCAGAATTTTAAAGAGGCTTGTGCTTTTGTTCGTTTCAAAACACCTGTAACAGATGATGTCATTCGTGGGCTATGCATTACTGCACTCGCAAATCACAATGACAAATCTCTGGTTATAAAGACATTGAATTCAAAGTGCAAGCGTGTCAACTGGCGCAAGCATCTCCTGGCGATGGATAATCAAGTGCTCGAGGATTTAACACAGACTGATAAAGCAATCCTACCATTCGAGAGTCTGAACCCGTATGGATTCAAACTCATGATGAACAACACTACGAACTCACGGATCCATTTATTCTACGATTCGCTGCATACTTTCCCTATGTAAAAGCACTGTTAGCTAGCAAAGAAACTCATGATTAATTACTTTCTGTTGTACAAGCATTGTTAACAAAGAACTAAATGATAAATTTTGTATTACTATAACCTGAATAAACAACTTTTATGAAATGATGAAACATGTTGTGTTTATTTTTGGTGGGGGGAGGGGGGCATACTACTATAAATAGAGGGGTGAGACCAGTTTCAGCTTCTAAAATGATGAAACATGTTGTGTTTATTTTTGGTGGGGGGGGGGCATACTACTATAAATAGATGGATGAGATCAGTTTCAGCGTTTATAGAAATGGACGTTGGACTGAAGTACCCTTCCATCTTTTTGTTAGTCGGATCAACTTCTTCAGGAAAAACACACTGGATAAAAAGTTTAATAGAAAATTCACAAAATATTATATTCCCTCCACCCGAAAGAATTGTTTTTTGTTACGCTGAGGAACAGCCTATTTATGAAACTTTAAAAATAACTTCGCCAGTTCCAATTACGTTTCACTACGGGCTGAGCGAAGACTTGTACAGTTCATTACAACCTAATACTTTATTACTGATCGATGATTTACTCCAAAGTACAGCTCGTGATTTATTATTGGATATAGTACACAGAGGCTCGCATCATAGGGGTATAAGTGTAGTAATTGTTGCGCATAATTTATATGATAAACAATTAAGAGCTCTCAGTCTCCGGGCACATTATTTAATATTAATGAAAACTGTAGAGATTACAAACAAATAAAATTTTTAGGCGAACAATTAGGATTTGCAGGGAAAGATTTAGTGAAGGTTTATAAGTCTGCTACAGTCGAGCCCTATTCTTATTTACTTTTCGACTTAAAACCGGAAACACAGAGTATTTTAAGATTTAGGTCTAACATTTTCCAAGACCCATCCATACTATTTGTAGAGAATGAAAACTTATAGAGTTGAAGATTTTCTACCGGTTCTGCATCTACTGACCAGTAAAAGAGTTAAAAAAGACGTCAAGTGTGCTTTGTTGAATTGCCCAGAGCTAGTCGATGTTCTATCTCTAGCAGCCCTTAATACTTTAAAGGGCCGTGTAAAAATAAGCCCCGGCCAGAAAGCTAAACTACGTCGTTACAAACGTCAGGTGAAATATTTAGCTGCAAGAAATCATAACCGAAAGGCCAAGCAAAAACTTATACAGAAGGGTGGTCTTCCGTTCCTAGGTGCATTAATTCCACCCATCATAGGTGCGATAACGGGATTGCTGAGTGGATAAGGAACCAAAAAATGTTTTAAAAAATGTATCTTTTGTCCCAACCACCAACTACACGGGACAAGTCACCTTACGTAGCACCCCTTAAGTACATGGAAAACGAAATGAGTCAATTGATGCAAAACGATGGATTGGATGACGACACCAAAATGAAATTGTATAACCAATTGCTCAATCGATACCTATGTTACGATGCCGAATGGGTAGATGAACCGGTGAAAGTTATGGTTAAAGCTCCAACACACCATGCCCTACCCCAGGGACTCCTAGGCGCCCCCGGGGTTCCCACCCCACACCGAGGCCAGGGACAACTGGGGCCCCCGCACCGGGGGCCCCTGCACCGAGAACACCGGGGATGCCCATCCTTACCCCTCCCATCCCAACACCGAAGGTTCTTCGCACTCCAGTACCGAGAACACCGAGGGTTCCTCCCATCCCCGCACCGAGAACAACGTTGCAAGTCGCTGCTGCTGCTGCTGCACCACCTACTTACGTTAAACAACCGAAACCGATAGAAGACATAGTGAGTGGTATCATGCCAAAATATAAAAAAACGTGTCGAGAGAATTTTACGTAGTGGTAGAGTTCAGTGGGACTCGGAAGGTCGTTTGATACATATGCAAAACGTCGTAGAAGATAGTGACGTAGGCAGGCTCGTGCACGGAGCTCTGACGGAAAGTAAACATAATCGCACCATGATGAAAAAGGAGCCCGGCTGGAAATTATTTCAAAAGTAATAAGAAAAAATTCGGGTTGTCGTTCATTACAACCTGGACAGCCCCTCCAAAAACGTAAAGCAATCTTACAACAACACCAACGAAATGTAAAAAAAAAATGGAACGATATAAAAATGGTGACCAAAGCCCGACTGCGTCACTGATGACCGAAAACTTAGCCGAAATAGACAAAGAAAAAGAAGAAGAAGAAGAAGGTCGAGCGTTATCTGAAAAAGAAGAAGACGAGCCAGACATATCTCTCACTGACATATCTAAACTGTGGAATGACGACTTCTATTAAACACGATTACAAGAGATATATTTTGACCCAGCTTCACCAGGTGGGCTAGGCGGGGTAGACAGATTGTATAGGGAAGCTAAAAGAAGGGTATTAAAAGTAACATTAAAACAAATTAAAGATTTTTTATCATCGCAGGAAACCTATACTTTGGTCAAGCCTGTTATTCGACGATTTAAACGGAATCCTATATTAGTTAAAGGAATCAACGAAATATGAAGCGTGGACTTGATGGATGTTCATTCTTTAGCTAGATTTAATGATAATATAAATTTTTTATTAGTAGCCATAGATAATTTTACTAAGAGAGTTCATTTTAAACCAGTAAAGAAAAAAGATCCTGTTACAATTGGTAAAGCATTTGAATCTATTTTTAAGGAAACAAAACCAGAATTTATTTTTTCTGATATGGGACTTGAATTCACCTCTAAGCAGGTCCAGAATGTTTTTAAAAAGTACAACATAAAGCATTTTACTACAAAAAACACTGAGATGAAGGCAGCCATATCTGAAAGATTTTTTAAAACACTAAGACAAAGGATTCACAAATACCTACATTCCCGCAATAGTAACCGTTGCATAGATGTACTTCCAGACATTATCAATGCCTATGAATCTTTGTATCATCGATCTATTAAAATGCGACCCATAGATGTCACAAAAAATGAAAAATTGGTTTATCGTAATTTATACGGAAAAGGATTAAAAATAGGTGATTTGGTTAAATTATCCAAACTTAAAGGTATTTTTGAAAAGGGTTATCGTCCAAACTGGACGGACGAGGAATTTAAAATCAGTGGAGAAAAAAAAATATCTATGTATTTAGTAGTCGATTTAGAAAATAAACCAATTTTAGGTAGTTTTTATAAACAAGAATTACAAAAAGTAATTAGCAAGCCCGATAGGCTATATAAGGTTGAAAAGATTCTGAAGCAATGCAAACGTGGTGGAAAAAATGAATAGCTCATTAAATGGAAAGGATACCCGAAGAGTCAAGCCAGTTGGACCAGTGACATAGTTGATTTGTCAACATGAGCGAAGAAATCTGGTTAACGTTGCCTTCTAATAGTAGCATGGATGTATTCCCAAATAATACTTTACAAAATTATACAACTAAATTGTCGGAACCGTTACATTTACACGAGAATTACGAGGTAGGCCTGGCACAGATAACCTTTCCTAACAGCTTTAGTCAAGATGCATTAGTTATTTCGCTGGAAGGAAGGGAGGAAGATCAACTACTTTTACAATTTTATAAAATTAACGCAAATAAAAGTATTACCGAAGTGCAGAATACTGAACATGAATTGACAGCTACGGAAAGTGGAAAAAGATACGACAGCTTAAAACAATTGGTAGATACAATTAACAAGGAGCTAAGAAAATATAAAGCTGAATTGGCAGCGGATAGTCCTTTCAAAGGTAGCGCTGATTTGCCTGCTATACTATACAATAAAACGTACAAAAGATACACGATCGCTAATGATGTTACTCGTCAATATTATGTACGACTCGTTGTAAACTGGAGACTGGCACAGAGATTAGGTTTCAAATCAGAACAATTTCCGTGGAAAGCTAATGTAATCGAACATACGGTGATCACAACAACACCGGTTAAAGAAATTACCAGCAATTCCATACAGACGTTATACGTGTACAGTGACATTGTAGCTCCACAGTTGGTAGGTGATAGCAGATCGCAGCTATTGCGTATAGTAAATGTGATGAATGATGCTGGTGACCAAACAAACGTTGAGTTTTTTTAGAATACATTACCTGCCTTTATTACGTACTTCTTTTCAATATGTAGAAATAGATATACGTACTGACGATGGAACCCGGGTACCGTTTGGTTCATACTCGCACGTGGTAGCTATCTTACATTTTCGTCCGAAACGTAATTCTTAAAAAAATAATGCGAACCATTGTTCCTATAAATAGCCCCGTGCGTTCATTCTAAGCTATAAATGTTTCATCATGAAGTATTGTTGCAAATATTCTAACCATTACGTGGACAGAGTGGCAGGGGGAAAATCCCCATATTTTATGGGAGGAGAATCCAGTCGGGTCATGGTGGATTAGGTAACTTTTTTTCTGCGGTGAGCCATGTGGCCATGCCTTTTTTTCGCATGGCAGTTCCCCATATTAAAAAAATTGGAAAATACTTAGGACGCAAAGCTGTGTCTACGGGTGGGAATATTCTCGGTGACTTCCTAGCTGGCCAGGCCGTAAAAGAATCCGCTAAAGAGAGAGTTAAAGAAACTGGTCACGACATTTTGACCGACATACACGATAAAATACAGCAGACTGGAAGTGGACGTGTAAAAAAGAGAAAGTCTAAAACTAATGGAGGTGAACGTATAAAAAGGGGTAAATCTAAAATTAAAAAAAAGATAAATAAAAGACGAAAAACTGAAAAAACTATTTTAGACTAGTATAAATAGACCCGAGTACGTCTAAACCAACATAACGCTGAATCGACACAGTCCCATCATGGCATTTTTACACCCACAGAGTTGTGAATGTCTTTTATCGCCTTTAGAATTTTTCTCGGTCCCACCTATACAAATCAGTATCGAACAGACAAGATATGCGGAATTCCGACCCAGTGGACTTGACTATGAATGGAAAACTAACCTCCAGCAGCACGGGTCAATACGGTTATAAAAGTTATATTCAAACTTTATTAAATTATGGTTCCGATGCAAAAAGCAGTCAACTGACTGCTGCTCTGTGGTTAGATTCCACCGATAGATCAACAGCTATCAAAGGTAGTCGTGAAGTTGAATTAATGGGTCGACTTCATTGTGACATTGCTTTGCAAGACAAACTCATAGTGAATAATGTAGAAATAAAACTACGTTTCGTTCCAATCAATCCAAAATTTAATTTGTACGTAACACAAGCGGGTATCGCTGCTGGTGTTACAGCGCCTGTGTTCGAATTTGTGGATATGGCCCTCTTTATAGAAAAAGTAAAACCTGCATCCAATATCTTGTTAGCACACGCACATGCGTTGAGTGCTGGGACTGCCAAGTATCATTTTAAAAAGACAGACGTTAAGGTCCACACCATCGTCAACAATGCCAAATCAGCGCAATTCGACAATTTATTCCAACGTTTTATTCCAAACAGAATCGTCCTGGGGATGGTGGCTCACGCAGCCCTTAATGGTGATTACAAAGCAGATTCTATGTTCTTCAGACCTTTCAACCTGAATTCGTTAGCGGTGTCCGTTGATGGACAAATGGTTAATAGGAAACCAATTATTATGGATTTTGCTAACAAAAACTGCGTTGAAGCCTATATTTCGATATTCGGGGGACTCGGAACTTTATTTCACAATTCTGGAAATGGAATTTCCTACGATGCGTGGCACTCCGGACATACTTTATTCTGCTTCGATCTCACACCAGATCAGTCAGCTGACCAAAGTTCCCACGTGTCACTCGTTCGTAACGGTGTTGTGCGTTGAATTGAGATTCTCCGAAAATCTGACAGAAAACATCAACTTGATAGTTTATTCAGAAACAGACGCTTTGCTGGAAATTGATGAAAGAAGAAATGTTTTGACTGACTTTTGAATAAAATGAATACCTTACAAATTGAAACTAAACTATCACCAGTGTGTAGAAACTTCATTGGCGTGTAAGCTAGCAACCGGCTTCCGAGGAAACCAAGAAGAGGGTGGATGGTGATGAATATATCTCCAGATTCACACAGTGGACTTCACTGGATCATCGTTGGATGTGGAGAATATTTCGACCCCTTGGGTTTACCACCCGTCTATAAGACTGTTAACGATTATTTGAATAAGTGTAAAAAACGGTGGTGGTTTAATCGTTTCCCTTTACAGAAATTTGGAACTACAGTCTGTGGCCATTTTTGTATCTATTATATTGCTGAGCGATGTAAAGGTTCTACATCTACACAAATTGTTAACCATTTAAGGAAAATGTCTAATCCTGAAAAATATGTATATAATTATGTGAACAAAAAGTGATTTTTTTATTCAGTCTGTTTATTTAAATTACTGTTACACCTACATAAATTGTTAACCGTTTAAGGAAAATGACTAATCATGGAAATATGTGGTTTTTTTCATTCAGCTTATATATTTCAATTACGTAAAGGATGAGATCTACAAATACTGGGTACAGTGGTCGATCTACTAATCTGTTCTTTTTATTTCTTTTAGAAATGTCTTTTCTATGTGAAATCTGTGGGAACACTTACGTTTATGCAAAAAATTTATATCGACATAAAAGGAAACACCATCCGGACGAAGGTGCGTTTCCTTTATCAACTCAATGGAAGAAACGCACATTCGATTGCTCTACATGTAATGTTTCCTTTTCGACCTTAAGAGGTTTAGGAGAGCATAATAACTCTACCCACCGTGCGATACCACAATCACCACGACCGTCATCACCACCACCATCTCCGTTCATTCTGGAAGAGAGTGCATTCCAAAACTTTTTCCAGAGATATGTCTACACGCAACAAGAAGATACCATCGACATACGAACTTACTTCGATTTGATCAGAGCCCATCTTTTACAACTTTTCGATCATATGCAACGACGTTACAATCAATTTAAGTTTATGATGTGTCTTCATCTTACTTTAGTTAAAGAAACACCCGTCGAAAACAAAAAAACTACCACTGTCTATTTATGCAGTACACCTACTGCTGTTTTATCTGTTTTAGATTTTAATAATGCTATCGATACTGCTGTAACAAAAATTTTGAATAGCTTCTAATCATATCAGAAAAATGGATCAGGAAGGATAATAGTTTCCATCGATAAATGTGATATCCATTTTGGTCAATACGTTCCTCTCGCTGGTGGTTGCTGTTATCGTTTAGATGATTATTTAATTAATAAACATGCCTTGTTGAACATAGATTGTCACGATAACCGTTGTTTTGTTTATTCTGTACTGGCTGAATTCTATCGTGTCAATGATAATCCCTCACGTTACAAGCATTATGAAAGGTTCTTGGGAACATTAAATCTCGATGGAATCAGTTTTCCCACACCACTCGCTGAAGTAAATCGTTTTGAAAAACAAAATAACATCGCAGTTAGCGTTTATGGTTATGAGAACAAAGCTATTTTCCCATTGCGTATTAGCAATTTAGAATCAGATCGGGTTGTTAGGTTGTTATTGTTAGATAATAAGCATTACTGTTTGATTAGAAATTTTAATCGACTCACCCACAGTAATATGACCCGATAGGTTTGTCAGTACTGTATTTGTCCTTTACATACTAAAGAAAAATTACAAGAGCATGAACTACTTTGCAAACAAAAAAAATTGCAAAGACTAGAAATGCCCGATAAAGATACGATGCAATTCTGCTATCACGATAAGCAATAACCACCGCCTTATGTTGTATATGCAGACTTTGAATGTATACTACCTAAACACAGTACTTGTCAACCTGATCCTAATTCTTCGTAAAAATTAGAAACCCACGTACCCTGCGGATTTGCTTACATCATTGTTGATAACAATGGACAAGTTCATTCATATAAGGTGTATAGGGGAGATGATTGTGTGGAAAAACTGTTTGAATGTCTTTTAATTGTTCAGGCAGAAATTGTATCTAAATTATCTGTAATTGCTCCTATGGTTTACACGAGCGATGATGAAAGGAGTTTCAGAGCGGCTACACATTGTTATATTTGCAATAGAGCATTTAGTCTTCACGATATACGTGTACGTGACCACCATCATATTTCTGGCTTATACAGAGGAGCGGCACATCACCGTTGTAATTTGTTGCATTCATTTTCCAAGTTTGACGAACAACAACTTCCACCGAAGGAGTCATTTTATTCTACATTAACAGGCGGTGACATCACGGATGAAGAATATGCCTACGCAAAACATGTGTGGAATTTGCTGAATTGTCAAACATTAGGTGATTATCACGATTACTATTTATTAACTGATGCGGTGCTCCTGAGTGACATTTTTCAGGCTTATCGTACCATATGCTTGAAATATTATGGACTAGACCCTGTCCATTACTTTAGTCTTCCAGGTTTGTCTTGGGATGCAGCTTTGAAATTAACCGGTGAAAAACTCGAGTTAATAACAGATATCGATATGTACATGATGTTCGAACGTGGGGTACGTGGTGGTGTCTCCACAGTATCGAATCGTTACGCAGAAGCTAACAATCGTTACCTGTCAAATTATAACCACGCTACAACTACGTCATACATAGAGTATTTGGATAAAAATAATTTGTACGGTTTTTGCTTGATGCAAGCCTTACCATACTCAGATTTTCGTTGGTTAACGACTGCAGAAATAGCTGCGCTCAACGTGACAAATATACCTGAAAATGATACTGGATATATTTTAGAGGTAGATTTGAATTATCCGGAATATTTACACGATAAACATTCGGATTATCCCTTAGCACCAGAAAATCTGACAATAACTTATGAAATGTTGTCACCTTACAACAAAGAACTACATGCATTATTTAAATTACCAAATTCCTCAAAAAAATTAGTTTAACACTTTTTTCCGCGGAAAAACTACGTTTGACACTACAAAAACTTACAATATTCTATCTCTCGCACGGTTTGGTGCTTAAGAAAATACACAGAGTCGTGACTTTCAAACAAAAAGCTTGGTTGAAACCGTTTATCGAATTAACACTGAAAAACGACAGCAGGCTGCAACTGAATTTGAACAAGACAATTTTAAACTGGCGAACAACAGTATTTATGGAAAGAGTCTTGAGAACGTGCGTAAACATGTCTCGATCAAATTGACAACAACAACAACTTTAGCTAGAACGAGAAAATTATTAGCCAAACCATCGGTTACATACTTCAATCCATTAACTGACAAATTAGGTTTGTTTAGACTGCAAAGGTTAAAAGTAATATTAAACAAGCCAGTTCACTTAGGATTTGCTGTATTAGACCTATCTAAATTGTCTATGTTTGAATTTCATTACAAAATATGGTGATAATTGTAAATTATTAACAACAGATACCGATTCGTTCATCTATCATGTATTTACATATGATTTGTATCGAGACATGGCTAAATCGCATCACTTGTTTGACACGAGCAATTACCCAACTAATCATTTTTTATTTTCCAACGAAAATAAAAAAGTTCCTGGAAAAATGAAAGATGAAACTGCATCCATACCAATTTCTAGGTTTGTTGGATTGAAATCAAAAATGTATATGATAGAGTATAACAGTACATTAAAGAAGGTTGGAAAAGGGATAAAGAAATCTGTTTTACGGAACCACGTAACTAGCAATGATTACTTACGTTGTATACATGGACATCAATGCTTTTCCTATTCAATGACAAAAATTAGAAGTTACGATCACTTGCTGTTTACCATCGAACAAAGAAAACTTTGTTTAACAGCTTACGATGATAAGAGATTCATCTTACCCTGCAGCATTCTTACATTACCTTACGGACACTACAGTACGTTATAATAAAGGTTACATCACCCCACAGTGTTATATTCAGTTACACATGTTCGAACAATGAGGAGTGGTTTGATGTACAGCACGGATTCTATGAATCTGTTTACTACTACTGGACGAGAAAAGACTTTTGTTGATAATAATTGGTCTATGGACGGTGAACAATCAGCGCACAACATGGCTAAAGCAGGATTTTTCCTATTGTTTGTTCCTATTGTGATTGGAAATTTTTTTCGTGGAGTATAACTGATAAACCTACAGTGTATCACAAGACACTAAATCCAAACTGTCCCTTCATAAGGTGCTATCCAAGTGGAACAAATGCCTTATCTGAACTAGCAAATATTTTCCCTGAAACAGCTCTCCATGGTACTGGATGTGGTCGTGGATTCGATCGTAACAATCAGCTTACCGATCGCTTTTTTAAAGAAGCATTGAAACATATGTAAAATATTGTATCAGTATATATATATATATATATATGAATAAATATTGATTGTATTTATATTCATGTTTTTGTCGTTTATTTATTGCTTTTATTTACTGTTTACGTGATATTTAACGTTGATATATTATTCCATCCAGTTTATTCTTACAAAATTGAAAGGAGTTAAACAAAACACATAGACTAAAAAAGTTTAAAAGATGTGTCAGAGGTGAGATTCGAACTCACGCCCTCATTTGAGGATCAGATCATTTGAGAATCAGAACTTGTATCTGATGCCTTAGACCACTCGACCACTCTGACACAACCTACACAGTGTTACAAACTGTAAGATAACTATCGTTCATACAACTCTTTCAGTGACCTTGACCTATGACCCCCCCCCCCCCCTTCGTACGTGACCGGAATACGTAAGTGAAGCCGGAGCTTGTTTCAGTATAACTCTTTTTTAACTACTCATGCAACTTTAACCACAAGGTTTGAATTCAACCCTCAGCCATTTTCAAACAGATTTATTCAATTCTATTTTCAAAAGAAAGTAATAGGCATCAAGACCATGCAATTAATAAAACAAAAATTAATGAATCAATAAATTAATAAACCTTCATGCAGGACTTAACTTTGAATATTGTTCCTCTTAATAATTATACTTTTGTTTAGATTTATTACCAGTTCTTGCTTAATTAATAGCTTTATTAATAAATCATGATACGGCAAACACATCAGCAATTCTTTGGCAAAGCTCGAGTGTCACACTTCTGTGTAGTACAGAGAAGCATTACTGCAATTTTTTTTTCTTTCAGTTTTAAATTTTCTTCAGTTTTAATTCAATTTATGTTGCATCAGGCAAGTGATAGAGGTCTAACCATAAATCTCAAAAGCAATTTAATACACACGCTCTTCTTGCCAAAACACAACTTCAGTACTCATGCCTTGACACCAAGAATCACGATTTGAACTTCACTTTTACTCAATCGAACTTGTTAATTTCTTTCTTTTATTACACAAGGATCAAAACAATCACTCAATTTAACAATTTAGAAAGTTTGATACAAGGGGTCTGTAATTATCAACTAAGAGTTTTAACAGTCTTAATGGTACATTCCTCCCAGCGCCTATTTTCTCAATCCTCCACATCAAGTATCCCCAAAGTTCTATTTACATACCGTTAGTCAGTCCCTTGTTAAAATTCCATTTTAAAATGTGGCATCTAGGAGATTTTCTGTTGAATATTGGGAACTA
This sequence comes from Lithobius niger, assembly GCA_023313725.1. NCBI lineage: Eukaryota > Metazoa > Arthropoda > Chilopoda > Lithobiomorpha > Lithobiidae > Lithobius > Lithobius niger. The sequence goes on along the minus strand of JAHWFP010055499.1, from coordinate 56,347 downwards.
TATTTATTAGCATCCTACAATTAAATGATCCTTGGCGCGCTTACGATAACCTTGACTTTTCATCTGTGTGTGTGCATGTACTAATTTTTAATCGTTTGCTAATAATTACCATGAGATCAAAAATCTAAAGGACCAATGCGGTAAAAATTAAAATTATTTATGCCAATAGCTTGCCAAAGAAAAATTATAAGATACTAGCCTAAAAAATTATAAACTGAGTGTTAAAATACGATAATCATTCCAGTTTGAGCCGACCCAATTAGGAACGCAGTTACTATCTTAGTTGGCCTTAGTTGGCATTGTATTACTACATGGAGTCTCGCGAAACAGTGCGATGGTAACATGTGCATGTGGCGATCAGCGAATGGATGTTATAAGGCAGGAGAAGTGTACTTTCAAGTTATGGCGAAAAATAACTGTGGGAGAGCTAAACCAAAATTAGACTGAACAAATTCTTCTAAGGGAACCTGGGGAACTTTGGGCTTAAGTGAGGGTTAGAACAGAGGCTTGGTTTAGGGTTGGGGGAAAAGAACCTAATCAAAATTGGGCCTACTAAAGGCCTAACCAAAAATCCCGCTAACTAGGAGACCTAGCAGGAGTCAAAGGAGGACCAACCAGTTGGCTGGCCCGAAGGCTTTCTGATTTTTCCGTGCTGGCCCCTATGCTTAAATACCCTTTTGTAACCCCTGACAACCCCAAAGTAACAAGGATATTACGGGAAATGGAAGTTTCTAGAAGGTTCTAGAGGTAGGAACCGGAAATTAAAACACAAGACATAGATATTGCCCACCTATGTAAGATTAGCCACATATGACACTTAATATTGGCCAGTGGGCCCAGCAAACATGCAAGTAACAAGATTTGCGACAAGTTCTTATAGCGAGTTTTGACCAACTTGAGGGTGGAGCTTCACGTCCAACAAAGGAGGAAGGAATCTTTGCGCAATATCAACTCTAATAATTATAATTATCAGTAATGCTTTCTATATATCATGGGTATACATTTCGACACATTGATTACTTTAATTTCCATAGTTTACTTCAAAATTTAGTGATTTCTACAAAAATGTGCTATAGTGGAAGTTCTCTGACCATACATCTATTACCACCTCACGAGCGCAAAGAATATCCTTTTTTGCCTCTGCCCTTTTTGCCTATCAAACACGCCATTTCAAGTCGTGGAGACTGAACAAACTATTTTATTACTTCGCAGCTACGCAGGATATCTGGGTAAGGTATCTTGGACCAGTCGGGCCAAGATCTGCTTGTTTGTTTCCAAAACCACATTAAAACTCCAAATGTAGAATGCAATACGTATATTTTCCATGAAATGTACAATTAAAAGGAACGAGAAATATGCAAGCAAATGATAGCTATAGAATAAGTTAGCATTATATGACCAGCTCGACATTTTGATAGGGTTAAGCTGGTCAGGACAGGAGAGCTCCATACCTGTATGACTAAACAGGACCAAACTTCAACAAATGTTCAACTTAAACTAAGGAGGGGGGTTCAAAACCTTTTAAACACTTGTAAACGGAGCAACTACTTATTTATTTAATATATATGGAATATATATGGATATGGAATCGAATTATATGGATTTAGAACAGATTACCTAACAAAAAGACTACAAAAACTGTAGAATAAAATAATTAAGGTGTTATTTGCAGATAAATCAACAACAAAATCCACAACCGAACTATACAAAGAAAAGAAAATATTGAAACTAACTGAATTAATGGACTACATAACTATAACGAAGAATTATTACTCAAATGCATACAAAATTTGTAATCCAAACATGAAAGAAAACTTAAGAAAGAACAAACCAATGTTCATACTGCCAAGATTAAACAATGAATATGGAAAAAGAAATAAAAATTGGTATATACCAAAAAAAAAATGCCTAGAAAAATGCATGAATATATAACACTAAATGAACTTAAGAAAGAATTGGAAGACAAATTAATACAGGAGCAAAGATAATTAGAACCTTTATAATTAAAACCGGTATTGTTAAATTATCAAATTAGGAAATATGACTAAATTTTACATTAAAATGACAATTTTAATACTTAAGTTTAAAAATTAATTGTAATTAACATGCTTGGAACTATGATATCATTATGATGTATCATAATTTATAATTTGTCTAATTACTGATTATGAAACTAATAATCACTATAATGGTAATGTGTATAAACTAAGTAATTATTATTATTAATATTATTTATATTATTTGTTTATTAATTTGCTTGCTTACTTTTTTATGTTATGTATTGTAGCTCAAACAACTTTTTTGTTAAAAAGCTTCGAGCATTGTTAAACAATAAACTATTATTATTATTATTATTACTATATGTTTATTATTATATTATTAATTTATGTGTTTGCTGATGACACAATATTGATGTCAATAAATTATGTTTATAAAGATATGATACAAAATCAACAAAAAGATTACAATATGATAAACGGGTGGTTAAAAGACAATGAATTATACATCAGCGAAGAAAAAACAATAGAACTTGACATTACCGTTCCAAAAATGAAAATGTACCATCAATGTAATATTATTAACCATTCAGGAAACTGCCTAGAGTTGTTGGAATCTAATGAGAGACACATGTAAAAATTTAGAAATAAGAAAGACAATAAAATATTTAGGAATGTATATTGATGCAAGATGGGATTTTAAAGAACACATAACGGATCTAATAATTAAACTAAGACAAATGTTACCGACATTATACAGGATAAAAAACATGCTAAATAAAACAAATAAAACAAATAAAAAAATAGTTTATAATGCCTGGATTGAAAGTATTATACGATATGGTGTAGAAGTATACGGTTTTGCAGCAAAATACATCCTAATTCGATTACAAAGAGTACAAAATAATCTTGTAAAAGTACTTTTCAGAAATGAAAATGAAAACACGAATGAAATTTACTATAAAAACAATATTTTAAAAATTGAAGACCTACGTGATTATAACAAATAATTACTATAGTAGTATATATAAGCATCCTCAACAATCAAAAAGGGAACTTAGAACTACCTCAATGAAATTTAAAAATCCTGAATGGAACAACTCATATGGAGCAAGAAATAGAGCATATTACATTCCAAATATATTTAATAATCTAGATAAAAAGTTAACAAATTATACAAGTATCTGCAAATTAAAAAAAGACGTTAAAATTAAATTTGGTAGAAGGGTATAAAAAATAGAAAAGTATAAATGAAGGGTAGTAGGAATGAAGGAAATAATAATAACGTAAATAATAGTGTAAATAATACAATGGATGTGTAAATATGTATGTATGTGCTATTTATTCACTTTATGTATAGATTATTTATTTTCTTATGTATGTATTATTTAATATATGTATGTACTGTGTGTTGTCGCTCACACAAGTTTTATGCTTCGAGCAATGTGGACAATAAAATATTATTATTATTATTATTATTATTATTATTAATTATTCTTTACTTATTTTTGTTTATTTACTTACTTGTGTTTACATCAGCCAGGAGATAGGAGGGGGGAGGGGGCATTTATTTCAGATTAATAAGCTTTGGATAGCTGTAGTAAACACATCAGCCAGGAGATAGGAGGGGGAGGGGGTGAGAGAATGTAGACAAACTTCATGCATCGTGTTTTTTCTTATATAGGACAGGTGCAAAGGAAAGGTAACCAAATGTACCCAATACATGCAAGCCTTACAATACTATATTCTAGTCTCATTATTAAAGATGGTTATTTTAATTATCGCAGTTACTATTTTTATGGTTGCATGTCGACGGAATGAGCCCCTTGAATCCTTTGGACCTAATTTTTTTTCTGCTTTACTCGCTGGTAGGCTATAGTTTGTCACACTGTCCGATACATTTCTACACTCGCTTGCCACTATATTCAGTTGTTTAATCACTGTATTCTTGTTCGAAGAGGACTTAGGTCTCTATTTTCGCAGCACTCATCGGGGGGGGGGGGGGG
>JAHWFP010055499.1:32596-52244 GCA_023313725.1 Lithobius niger | reverse complement strand
CAATATTTAATTCAATGTATAATTTAGTAATAGACAATTCTTGAATGAAGCACTTTCAAATGTGATGGTTAAGAGGTCTTAGTTTGTTATCTCAGCTCCCAATCTTGGAGGGATATTCCATCTTTCATTGTTCTCTCAGTTCATAAATTCTACTTAGTAGCTGGTCATGGATGGGCTTTTGTTGCCTGCAATTGGATTTAGTTCATAGTTCGTTGAAGGGGAACCGGAGAGAGGAGATTCTGGCAAAGTCACTTACTCGATCTAGTGGCGTGGCACCAGATTTCTAGCATCTATGTGATAGAATCAATATCACATTACATAGCTTAGGCTGACACGAGATGTGTGCGAGTATTTGCTGAGTGTGAGAGCTCATCTTAGTGGTTTATTTCTGTCCCTTCTTCATGAACTTGGCAAATTTAAATTTTTAATGTGTGTGCAATGTGCACGATCCTAGAAAAAATTTGTTTAGATGGAGAAGTCAAACGTTTGACTGTAGCATTTCTGTATTTCTGTAGCATTAGACGCATATTGTCACTCAAATTTTTAGACGACGGAAGAAGTGGTGTCATAGAAAAGATAATGGATTCATTCCAGAAACATTCGGCGCTAACTGGATTGGTTCCAGAAACATGGTTCTGGCTGAAGTATCACATCATCGAATGTGACGTACTTGTGAACGATACGTGTCTCTAAGTGGTGGATGCTGTTCAGTAGTACTCAATAAATGTTTGAGTGCTAAGAAATCTGTCATTAATGTTCAATGTGCTGACAATATGTATTTCATATATTCTGTTCTCACCACTTTACATCCTGCTTCTAATCCTAATAAGGCATTCAGTTATCGCAAGTTTCTTCCTGCGTTGGTCTAACAGGTCTTAGTTTCCCAACTCCTGTTGAACAATTTGAGTTGATGAAAAATATTGCGATTTATTTGTATGGGTACGAGAAACAGAATGTATTTCATATTTAAGGGAAAACTGTCTAGAAGTTATATTGATGGTAGTTGACGGTAAACATTATTGTGCATTAAACACTTCAACCGACTGCTTCATGCTAATAGACAAATATATATGTCATTGTTGTCTTGTGTGGTTTCACACTAAATTAACTTTAAATGCACATCTCGTGTTGTGTAGGATGTTTAAAGCAGAAGCCTTCAAAATGCCTACAAAAAATTCATAAGTGGAATTCATGAGATATGATCGTCAGTTACTTTGTCCTTTCGTTATGTACTGCAGATTTTGTAAGTGTACTGTCTAAATTAAGTACTTGTAAACCAAATCCTTCATCTTATTTTACACACAAAACTAACTTGTCATTGGAGTATGCAAACTAAATTACAAACCCTTTGCATACCCTCTTTAATGGTTATCTCACAAGATAAGAAAGAGCGTTTTTGCTCAACTTAATGGTTTATTTATGTCCCTTCTTCGTGAACTAGGTGAAATGAAATTGTGTCGAGGGTTTCTTCTCTAAATTACAATGGATTTACGATGAGACTAAAAAAATTAAGTCTAACATGATTTCATTAATTCGCACTACATAAGCTGAATTTTACTTTACTACATCTACTCATTGTTATATTTGTAAAAAGCCATTCAGAATTGATGAAATAAAGGTAAGAGATTACTCTCATTTGGATGGAAAGTATAGGGTGCTGCCCATCAAAGATGTAATTTGCAGTAGTACTAAGGATACGTTTCTGATTTTCATGCATAATTAAGAAAACATTAAGACGGACATTTAAATAGCAAAATGATAAAATACTGTCATCGAAAAATTTCAGTTATTCCTCAGAATGTTGAAAAAGTCACTTCTATTTAAATAGGCAATTTTCGATTTTGGGAAAATTTTCAATTCTTGCCCACTTCGCCCGGTACTTTTACTGATAATTTACAAGATTTCCCGGTTATACAAAAAAATTTTCCAGGTACATATCATTGCTCACTCGAAGGGTGTGTACCCCTATAATTACTGCGTGTCATTCAATAGGTTTGATGAGACTTACCTGCTATGCAGGGAACCCTTTTACTTAGAACTCATTCATTCGCATATTACTGAGGATGAACACTCGTACTGTCTGGAACGAAACAAAATGTAAGCAACTAAGTGATTATCATGTTATGTACGTTTTGGCTGACTCACGATTGTTGGCTGATATTTTTAACAGTTTTGATCGCTCAGCCTCCAAGAATCCTTGTCATTTCAGGATGCAGCGTTAAGAATGACCAGTGAGCATTTAGAATTATTATAAGATGTAAATATCTATAATTACTTTGCGTCAGCCTTATTTGGTGGTGTTTGTAGCATTTCTAAGCACTGCATCAAGGCAAATAATCCTTATTTGCCAAATTATAACCTTGATATAAAAAAAAAGACATATCATGGGAATAATATGTACGGTGTTTGTCATTACCTTGTTCAAGTTTAGAATTTTAAGTGTTGTTGAACTTGCTAATTTCGACTCTACTACTTCGGCTCCTTGTGTCTTGAAAGTCAGTATTTACTATCCCAAATATTTACACTGCACCCATAACGACTATTGCCTTGCACCCAAACACACATTAATAACGGAAGGTATACTTTCTCTCTTTAACAAAGAACAACTCACCAAGCAAGGGCACTAAGCCCCAGGCAAAAAGTTAGTTCCCCATCTAATGAAAAGAGAAAAGTACATTTGCTTTTACAAGAACTTGATGTTTTGCATTAGCAAAGGTTGAACGTTACTAAAGTACATTTTGGAATCAAATTTGTTGAGAAAGCTTGGTTGGCCCTGTACATTAACTTTATTAGTCAGAAACATATGGGAGCAAAGAGCAATTTTGAACGTAGTTTTTACAAATTTTGCAATAACTCAAATTTGGGAAATCAATATAGAATGTGCGGAGTTGCGTTAGTGTGAACTAACTGCTAACAAGAAGCAAGCCCTTACCGTAATGTGTAAACCGAAAATTGATTACTTCACTGTTCCAAGTGATGATGTGAAGCTCTTCAAAATGACCATTCTTCGGTTTGTCTCAATACACCCATTTTTACTGGAATGGTGGTTCTACACTTATGCAACTTAAGTCATGTATGGTTTTCATTACGGTTACATGTTGAGATTGTACGGTTCGCTAAATTGTAAATTGTTAGGTAGTGACACCGATAGCTTTTCTACGAATTGCTAAGGAGTAATGTTTATGCCGATATGGCTCGTTCCTTACATCTTTTTGGTACAAGTTCCAACCCACTAGACCAGCCGTTATATTGTCTAGATACCAAATCAAAATCAGACGTCTTTAAAGATGAATGTAATTTTTGCATTATGCAGTCTTTTATCTTAGCAAGTATTGTTTTACTTGCTAAGATAATGTAAAGAAAGTTGGAAAAGTTATACAGAAAGCTGTTTTATGTAACATTACTTGAGACCATTACAACCTGTCTTACTGAATATTCATATTTTTCTTTCAAACAAACTAGTGTGTGTTCTTATTTACATCAGGTGTACAGACAGCATCATACAGAATAAATTAGTGCTAATGGTCTCTGATGAGGTTCGTGCTGAAAAATAATGATTCACTGACGTACAGTCACTAAAACTGAAGGAAATTGGTGATGTATAAATGGGAAAAACTGGTCGAAATACAATTTAATTTTACAAAATACTTTTAATTTTGCCTCCTTCATTTTTTATCGTTCTTTCACTTATTAGTTATACTGTATATTTTTTCTCTTTGCATGTTGTCGTTATGTGGACGCTCGATCAATATGCCTACTCATCACTTAGCCTATTGTTCTGCATACTTTATTTCATTCGTTTCCTTTTAAGATGGGCTCAGCTTACTATTTGATGGAACAATATGTGGTTTTTGCATTTATTTTATTGAGATGTTTGCATTTTTTATTTTCGTGTTTATTTTTATCATGTATTTTGAAACGCAGTTGTATGCAAACTTTCAGGCAACAAGCTTCCATTTTGAGTTGAATTTACTTTTATGTTTATTAGTCAAAGTTTGTAAGTTTTGAAATGCAGTTGTATGTATTTATTTGTTACGGTATTTTTTTAACATGCAGGTAATGCAAATAAATAAGTTTAGATTACATCTGGTTCTTTTTTGTCAGCATTTAGACGTTTTAAATTGTTTTAGCCAGGATGTCAATAGTATAATAAGAATGATCATGATTATAGGGTCAGTACAGGCTTCATCATGGCTGACTTTCGCATGTTGTTCCTTAGAAATAAATGTTTGTTTCAAATCTTTGATTTTTCTATACGTAAGCTTAGGTCCAAGTATAGGCCTATTACTTTGTGTTCGATATTAGACGATTGGAGAAAACAAAATGTTTATTTATGTCTGTGCCAAGAATTTTACTGTTGATTGTAGAGAAGAAAGTTACATTGGGCCTTATTTTGCCTTGTTTACATAATGTAAGAATATTAAACCATTTGCTTCATTGGAAAATAATGGAACATTTACATCATTCAGTTATGAAGAAATGGACTATTTCTTTGTACATGTTCGTTGTATATTTCTGATATAATTTGTTTTCTTTATCAAATAAAACTGAATATAACTTTGTTTGTGTCTTTTCGTCTTTTTTGCATTTGTTACGACTTGCAGAGTTGTAATGATCTTGAACAATTTATTTGCTCAACTGGAACTTGAAACTTTGTCTTAGCTGGAAATCAAACCTCCAAAACTGTTACTTGCCTCTTTAACAGTCATCAAAACTTTAGGCTAAATAAATATGGATGCAAACCTATTTTACTTGACTTTTGGACTTAAATGTCAGACTGCCTGAGCGGAGAATTGAACCCATGACCTTTGAAACCAAAGGACGAAGTCCTACCGCCTTTGGTTTTAGTATTAGCCATGTTAGTATGGCTTAGCTGTAGGACCTCGACCTTTAGTTTCAAAGGTCATGGGTTAATTTCCCCACTCAGGCAATCTGACATTTAAGTCCAAAAGGCAACTTAAATAGGTTTGCATTCGTATTTATTAAACACTTCTCGAGCTCATGAGACTTTCCGTCCTGTTTAAACTTTAGGCTAGAATGATTTTTTACTTCCAGCTGGAAAGTTTTAAGTTCCAGAGGAGCTGAAAAGTTTCAGGTTGTAGAAAGTTTTAAAACGAAACCAAAAATGATGCCATTATTTTAGTCTTCTGTACAGCCATACCGGCTGAGTAGACTATTGCAACAACTTGTCTGTCCGTCCGTCGCTTTTTTTCAACTTTGCAACGGTACCAGATAGAGACGTCCACGGTTTACAACGTTAGATTCGGTGTGAGAAGTTAGTTAAATAACACGGCAAATAAAAACATCGTTACTTCCTTATAGCTAATAAGACTTCTTCGACGTAACTAAATTAAATAATAACATTTGATCGTCGGACTGAAATCCTAAGATCACACTCAACAAAAACAAATGGATTTTTAGCTTCGTTTAAAATAGTCTCATCGCATTGTTGCATGAAAGAATAGGCTTACCTTTGAACCGAATTTTCCATTAGGCCTATCTGTAACTTACGAAATTAAAATTGCATTAAAAAAAATAAGGCCTACAAATGAAAATTAGGCCTAAAATCATGTTACCACGGCAATGTCAAATTGCTACGAGTCGCTGTTGGCTTCATCAATAGTGTAGGTCGCATCACTTCCCTACTACCACTGATCTATATAGGCTACATTGCGCATTACGTTGTAACACTGTAACTGGAACCCGAAGGCGCACCCTGTTGCAAAAATGAATATGCTTACTATACAATCCAAATCTCCGTTAGCTGTTACTTCCGAAATTAAAACTGCTGGTTAAAATTAGGCCTAAAAGCTGACAATTAACTCCTAAAACATAAAATAGGCCTAAAAGCTAAAATTTTTAACTGCTTTAAATTAGTATAATACAGATAGCTGTTGTAGTGCGTGATAGAGGTGTGCACCTCAACATTTGAAGTGGAGAAACTGTACAGAAGACTGGTGCGACTACGCAGTCGCAGTAGCCGCTTGTTTTATTGGAAAAACATGAAATGACATGTTTAAATGGAAATAACGTAAATAAGTGAAAATGACGACAGAGGTTGGATATGACATCATAGACGGAAATGACATAATTTTTCTGTTCCACCATTATATCGTGGTATGGTACGTTTTACTACTACTTCTGATGAGTATGTTTCGAAAAGGCTGTGTCTGCTCAAGAAAAGGTTTAGTAATAGGAAATAAGTTTAGTAGAAAAACCTAGGTTTAGTAAGAAATAGGTTTAGTAGAGGGAACCTATTGGGAACCAACCCAAAAAAGCATCCCAAAAACGTGATAAGTCCAAAGAAGAAGCCAACACTAACCAGTCTAAGCCTAAATCCGTTAGCATAGAACCTCCTAATGAGGCTGCTAGTAAACCCAATTTCAACAAGCTACGTGACATTTTAATTTGCTTCAAATGCAAAAAGCCCGAACATTTTAAAAGAAACTGTCCCCTACTAACCAAGGAAGTAAGGTAAACTTGCGCTAGAGCCTAGATCAGCCCCTTAGCATGTGCTGAGCAAGTACATTGCCGAACGGTCTGTCAATGGACGACCACGTAAAGTGCTACAGGACACAGCATCAACGGAATTAATTAATCGATAGGAGCTTGTGCCCCCTCATCAATTCATGGGTGAGTACACTCACTGCAAAAACGCATTGAATGTGCAAACCACAGCCATTCGGATTGTCTGTAAAATTCTATATACGCCATTTGACCCTGTAGAAACGGAAACATTAGTTACAGACCACACAGGCACACATTTTCAAATGTTGTTGGATATGCCTTCCCAAATATTGTTGGAAGAAATGAACGAAATGCAAGTGCCTACTCTCCCTTAATGCAGTCACATGGTCACAGACCAAGGCATTTAAGGTTTTACTATTCACTTCTATCCCATCTTGATATTGTCAAAGAAGCTACTCTAAACTAGAGTGTAAAGACGAAGTCCCAAACAAAGTAAAAACAACTCCACTTAGCCCTGAATATGGCAGCATCTCAAGCCCCAGAGACCGCCAGTTTTCAGATATCCTTAAATCACTCCTGAGAAATTTAAAGAGCTATAAAGGCAAGACTCCAGTTTAGAGTTGTGCTGGGAATCCGTATATGCCTGAACCTCGACAAGTTCCCAATAAGCAATTATTTATTGAAAAGAGTTTATTGCATCGCCAACTTGTTCATAAAGACAGGAAACCGCTTGCGGAACCCAAGCTGGTACTTCCCAAGGATTGTAGGACTCTTAGGGCTCGTTTACGCAGCAACAGTTTTCTTGCTCACTAGTTTTTACTTGATCAATACTAAATCTGATGGCTGCGTCTCGCCATGACCGGAGTATGCAGCTTTCGAGTTGTCTATGCGTATTGGTAACCATGGCAACGACACAGACGCAAATCTTCACCACTGGAAGTGGACGAACTGTACAAAAGACCAATGCGACTAGATAGTCACTGTAGCCCCTTGTTTGCTTCAGATTATGCTTTTGATTTGTTGACGGTTATGGAGTTACAGCCAAAAAAAGTATATTTTTTTGGGGGGGGAGGGGAGGTGCGTTTTGGTGTTCCACGTGGAAATTGAGGTGGCTTCCTCTCTGAAAAACTTTGTATTAGCCTGAGGTACCCACATGCAAAGTGGCATATTCCAATCAAAGTATGCACAACATTTCAGTGTAACACATGCACTAATTGAAAAAAGAAGCATTTGCTCGAATTAAGGGTGATAATACGATTTGTGGTTCAAGGGTTGCTTTTCGAAAAAAAATTTATATCAACTTTCCTGTCCAGAAATATGTGCTGAACGTTTTTGCTTCACATTATGCTTTTGATTTGTTGACGGTTAAGGAGTTGCAGCCAAAAACCTTTATTGCGCCCCCCCCCCCTCCTCAGTCGGGGGGTTTTGAACTTGCTATCACAGCTTTTTTGTCCAGTTACTCTCCATGTGCATCCATGCCAAATTCGATGCTTTTCACACAAAGTGAACAAATCCCTTCAATTTTGGGCACTATTTTTTCCATTATGGCATGTACTGCGCATTAATCACGATTAATTAGCACCACTTCCAGTAGTTACTTCCGGTTGTGTTTGGTATCATTGGAAAAGAACTTTCAGGAGCTACAATAAACGCAGGGGTGCATGCTAACTATGAAAGGGAATTCAAAGTGTCATATTTCAGGTCAACCCCAAATTGTGTATTAAGTTTTTTTTACCGCTGAATTTGAGCAAGGACATGGTCAGCTTCATGAAACCGGTTGATGACATTCTGTCATGCTTGGGCATCTCGATATACCCCCTCCTCCCGCCCCCCCCAAAAAATTTTTTGGCTGTAACTCCTTAACCGTCAACAAATCAAAAGCATAATGTGAAACAAAAATGTTCAGCACACAATTCTGGATACGACAGGTGGTACACATCTTTTAGGTAAAAGCAACCATTGAGGCCGAAAATCGTATTTCAAGTTTAACCCCTAATAATTTGCACCGAGTGCTCCATTGTTCTATTGATTGTTACAGTTTCAAATTGCTCTGTCGGGCTTTCTAATAGCTCGAAATGTACAATACTGTGCAAAAAAAAAAAACGACCGTTTTCGTTATACGGAGGGCTTCAACAATGCTCTCAGAAATGATTGTTAAAACGTTGTGATGGTCGGCAGGATGGCAACAAAGGAACGATGAGATATTGTCAAAACAATAAGTGGGGCAACCCATTGTTGGTCCTGTTAGAGTGCTTATTTTATGAAATTCGCAGCAAGAGATAGCAACAATACTTAGAAAACAAAATTGAGTAGATGCAAAAGTCGTTACAAACCCTTACGAATTATGGCTATTATTAAAATTTCTTAATATTGCCCTTGTATAACAAAATATTGCATCATGTTGATAATTAAAATTTAATAAATGCTTGTAACTATTAATACGCTAGACGGAGAAACACAATGGAGCCAACATTAGTTTATTACAAATATTTACAGCTACTTTTATTAGTTTCATTATTTTAGTTTCGATGGTCATGTTGGCTGAGTAGTGGCAGAGCTCAACATAGTTGTTCAAGAGACTGATCTGGTCGACGACTGGAAAGGGGACTGGCAAAGTTTCTGGTTGTGCCAACGAGAGCAGTGTGACAGACTGCCAGGCTCCTTCAGCAGCTATGGGATCTACTCAGGACATCAACTCTGGCACCTGCTATGTTCGAAGGTTTTCTGGGTGGAATCCCAGGGGTTGCCACTCCACTATACTTTCTTCCTCTTACAAGGTTTAGAATTAAGCCCTTTCTTCTTTACAAACAGTTTGTTTCAGCTGACATAAGGATCAAAGAAATTTGAAAGATAAAAATAGATAGTAAATTTGTTGGAAATAAAGAATAAATCACCGTGTAAAAGGTAAACGAAGGAAACAGTCTGCATTAAAGAATTGTCTTCGTGAGAGTACCAGATACATTAATCTGAGAAAGAAAGAAAGAAAGAAAAGACAACTGCCCTGACTAACTCGAACCCAGGACTTCCCACTGTAACCAATGTGCTACCGGGGTAGATCCTGGCTCCAGGCTCCAGCCCTGTTCAGTGTTTCAGTGTTTCAATAGGTTTGCTTATTGCATTTATTGTTTATTAGAAATATTTAACCGATTAATCAGCATAATATTTTCCCGTCCACCCCTCGATTCTAAGCAGTTAATGTTGCAAAAATCTGGGTGCCTTTTTTAATCCCACATTTGGATCTTAGTGGGAAAGGAAATCGTAATGAGTTAAAATTACCCACGAATGCTAGGCATAATTCTAAAAATGTTGCTTGATGACAAGAAAGAGCTTAGAAAGGATAACTATAAATGAACACAAGAAACTGTCTGAAGCAGTGGCGTGTCATGCCACTTGTTTTTGTAATGATATAAAGCGCCGCATTTATCGTCTACTTTTCCTCTACTTTATAGGATTGTGCTTATCAGACTACACAACATTTCATTAAAACTTGTAAAGGTTTGGCAGATTTCTTCTTCTTCAAGAAACTACTATACTACTATACTACTACTATAGCTTTCATGCCACGAATGTGTACTGTAAAGTGTAGCATTATAATTTGTTATTTGCTGTTCATCTTTTGACTTTTTTTAAGGAGACTCCAACCGAATGCACAATATTGATAATGTTCACGGTAAAGGGAATGAGGCTTAATGGAATGTCGACAGCTAGGGTATTAGCACCAACCTCAGTTACAGTGTAAGTGCTTGCTAAGGAGATGGACGATTATTCATAAGACACAATGCTCAATCCTAATTCACCTCTTACTGTACAGCTAGGGGACTGCACACTTAGCATTACATATTAGGCGCTAGGTCAAGGTTTATCCCCTTGTCCTGCCCTGATCAGCTCTGGTGGTTCGACTTGCAGGTCTGACCACCACACACCAATTAGCTCGAGCTGTCGAAGCTGTCCCGTTTTATACCCAAGCGGGCCAGGGCAGAACAATAGGCTCTTGCCTGAGGCATTACGTCACGTGACGGCAAACTGGCGCGATCCGGTCAGACTGGTAGAACAATAGGACTGGCTCGCTTACCCGGATGCTGGCGCTGGGCCGGCTGCCATGTGTGCATGGTGGCTAGCGGCGCATAGCATCCATGTTAACGGCAAGGTGCACCGCACGAGGCGCTAGCTGCGTGCGTGTGCATTGCCGTACATGTAAGCACGTTACATCCCCCCTCCCCTAAGAGTAAGCTTAGGAGAAGGAAGACCTACCTCTACATAATACTAAAGTCTCCTAACCGACCGTAAGTTTGGTTTTTGGTTACTTCCGGTGAGCTGGTTTATTCAATGGTACTTAAAACTATACAATATTTCTTAAAAAATAGCATCCGGCCTGCACAAATGTACTTTAAAAAAAAACATTTACAATTTTACCATGTTAGCCTACTCACCCAACAACAATCTTCGTAACGAAGCTACATCTACAATTATATACACTTGTATTGTTTCTCCCCAGTCTGACCCAGACTAGGAGAAAAAAAACTGTTCGTGAATAGTTCTCCTTCCACCAATATTTACACTTTTGTATGCTAGCACTGCACATTCCTAGTTTTGGCTTCATTTTCGACCAAAACGTGTTTGTTTGTGTTTTTGCTGCACTTCAGAATAAAGTTCACAACTGAATGGCTTTTCTCCACCTCGTCACTTCCTATTGGAAACATAATGTTCTGATGAGCAGAGTAGCCACCAGGCCATCGTACCGTTGCTCTACAGTACCCGTCACCTTGGATATTACCAGCCGCCAAAATGAAGGTTACACAGCAATCCCTGCGCCACTTTACGCCCTTTGCCTGCAAAGTACGTGCGGTAGCACCGGAAATGATACTAGAACTGGCACCAGTGTCGATCAGTGCTAAGAAAGGTTCCCCTGCCACTTTAATGTTAATTAAAGGTACATTGCCTGACTTAGTTTCTTCCTCAACACATTTGAACAGCGTCACATTTGGTGCAAAGACACGTTTTACGGTGCCTTTCCATAGTCCTGTCCTAGCTCTCCAATCTGCGCTTTTTGAGGTCGTCACACGGTTTAACCAAGTTAACGACCTTCTTCTGCGTTTTTTTGGCTTCTTTGGTCATCTGTTGGACCTATGGCCCTGTTCTTGGCAGGTCCAGCAACTTCCATCAAAAGGTTTCCTTTCCTTTTTAGGTTGTTCTGGCCCTTTTTCAGTAGTAACACCAGCCTTCTGTACATGCGCTGCTTTTGGTGCAGCCTTTACAGAGCTTGTGGTACTCTGTGTCTGGTACTTGCCAGCTCGGTACCCGCGAGGGTCAAGCGAGGCAAAAGACACTGGTTCAACCATACTATGGAACGCCGGTGTGGTTCCCGTGCTAGTTGTCTGACCAGCACGAAGCACTGCTTCGTTCCTAGTTGGTTGGCTTCCCTGCACGGCTTCACTGTATGAAGGGCAGCCGCGCCATGCCAAGCGTGGTTCCACAGACAAGGATGGGTTGGGGGGTGGTCTGTGTGTTCGCTGTGTTAGCAGGAACTGACTCACTTTTGCCCCTTCCCTTACCAATTCTCTCAAGGAGTCAAAATGGCGTCCTCGGAGATGTTGTCTGTAGTCTGGATGCATTTTGGCCATTATGTGGTTTATTTTCTCAGCCTGAGAAGCCTTAGGCCACAACCGGTCAAAATATCCGCACACAGCTTGCGCATAACTCGAGAAAGGTTCGTCCGGAGCCTGGGTTCTTTCTGCGAGTTCACGTTTTAAATCTTCGATATAATTTGGACTTTCAAATTCCAAATTAAAATCAGATTCGAAAGTGTCCCAGTTCGTATAAGGACCGAACACTCTGTACCATCGTTCCGCGCCACCTTGCAAAGCAAGTGGAACGATAGTTTTCAAAGTGTACATTTCTGAAAGGCCTAGTGCAATGCTGTACCTGTACAGCGCCTCTAGAAACTCTGATGGTGATTTTTCATCCCCAAAACCTTTGTACGAAGGCATGGCGATTTTTGGTGATTTTATGCTGAGCCCTTCAAAGGGTCTCTGCAACAAATCCTGCCCTGAAAAATCATCCCTACGTTCCCGGTTTCTAACCCCGGTCACGTAACTAGGGCCAGTCCGGCCTTGCATGTTTCTATGCTCGGCGTTCTCAGTCCTAGATGGCGACACACTATGTTCGCGCTGAGGGTCTCTGTACCTCCACGCATCCATATCCGGTTCATGCTCAACCGGTTGTCTCCATTGCACACGGCCACCGCATGTCTGCCTATCCACTCTGTCCATGTGGGCTCCAGGATAGCGCTGACGAGGATGCCATGCTCTGTCAACCTCTCCAACAGCACGATTTACTCGTCTGTTAGTGGTGACAGGCGTGGAGTGTAATGGCCGCCGCACGTTCTCATCCTGTTTTGTAACACGATTAGGTTGTGCTGCGTCATTAACTCCATTCCGGTTTTCCGGTTGTAAACAGCTTTGTAACTGTTCCAACACAATTTGCCGTAAGTCTTCTGGCATGGGGCAAGCATCTGCCCAATTTCGAAAGTCAGTGACGAACGTATCAGTTTCCTCACGGCTTTCTACATCAGAACGTGTCAACCTAGGGGTGGGGCGGAACTCTGCTCAATATCCGAAAATCCCGGACCTTGAATTTCCATGTCCTCACCCCAGGAATCGTTAAGATCTTCACCCAAATCCTGAACCAAAGGTGCACTTCCGTTCCCTTCAGTCCTCGCTCTTTTTCGTGCATTTCCTAGTCTTGGATTTTGCATTACTAAATTGCGCTGGTTTGGTAGAAAAGCAGCATTATTATTCGCCATGTGTCTATTCATAATAACGCTTGTTTTCGGAAAAAAAAAATTTTCCCCTCTTTTTTTTTTCTGTGAATTGTTCTTTCGACTCTGGTGAATTATTTTCTTCCAAAATCTACTTCAATTCTGCAATCATAAATACTGCTATGGGTCAACAGAATTTATTATTCTTAAATTTACTCGTTTCCTAGCCTTAAACAATGAGGACTCAGTTAGCTCACTGCAGGCTGATCAACTTTCAATTCGTTGTTAAAAAGTGTGCTCCTACACTAATTTAACCTTAACAATTATATTCGTAGTGTGAGGTCCATCCACTTCGTAATAATTGTCGTGACTTTATTTTCCGAAGAAAAACGGTGATTTTTATTTTGGCGGTTTTTAGGCCTAACCAAAAAAAAAATAGCGCTCCCTGTGAAAGCAATCAAGTTCACAAACAGCTACCGATTGCGGGTTTTCTCAGTCAAAATGGCATTTTTCGCCATTCAGAATGAAAAATTGGTAACCAAGGAAACAACCATGCAGCTAAGTTATAATCCTTTAGCCACCACCTGATCCGTAATTTTCCTTACAATGTGCGTTTTGGTCGGCCGCACTCTGCAAGTCCAATCACTCTGTTTTACTTTAATTTCTGTTCCCTTACAGAAAAGAAAGTGGGTATCTTTATTTCGACCAGGACAAGTCAAAATAAAAATGCGGTTTTTCGTGGGAAATTGTGACAACGCATGCACTGGCCACACTCCACGAAAATCCCCAAAAGATGGCGATCTTCCCCAACTGGAATTCTTACAGAATCGGATGCATTTAAAAAAAATGTCGGATTCAAATCCCAGGGGCAAGGCCCCCAAAATATGTAAGTGCTTGCTAAGGAGATGGACGATTATTCATAAGACACAATGCTCAATCCTAATTCACCTCTTACTGTACAGCTAGGGGACTGCACACTTAGCATTACATATTAGGCGCTAGGTCAAGGTTTATCCCCTTGTCCTGCCCTGATCAGCTCTGGTGGTTCGACTTGCAGGTCTGACCACCACACACCAATTAGCTCGAGACTCGAGCTGTCGAAGCTGTCCCGTTTTATACCCAAGCGGGCCGGGGCAGAACAATAGGCTCTTGCCTGAGGCATTACGTCACGTGACGGCAAACTGGCGCGATCCGGTCCAGACTGGTAGAACAATAGGACTGGCTCGCTTACCCGGATGCTGGCGCTGGGCCGGCTGCCATGTGTGCATGGTGGCTAGTGGCGCGTAGCATCCATGTTAACGGCAAGGTGCACCGCACGAGGGGCTAAAGCCCTAACCAGACTGGCTGCTCGCGGCTGCATGCCGACGCAGTATGGTGTAAAATAGACTTCAATATTTGTCCTTAACGTAACACCAACCACACGATTGCTGCAATTTTGATCTTGTAGGCACGTAGTCACGCATAGCTTCGCACGAAATTTTCTTCTGTCTGGAGAGGCCTTAACTGCGTGCGTGTGCATTCCCGTACATGTAAGCACGTTACAACAGTTAAGTGGCCGTTGATGACACCGCGCTACACAATACAGAGATGTTAACTAAACCCCAAATCTAGAATGGAATTGTTTTCTTTTTTCCAAAAATTGGTATTGTCGCTGCAATGGCTGTGCAATTAAATTTTAGACCAGTACGAATCATATTGCGTGATGATAGCTAGAAAGAACAAGAAGGCTAGTTAATTATCGCACGATTTACATGGCTGATTAACATTTAATTAATGTTTCTAATATTAATAGAATAAACGAAGAAACACACTGGCGCCAACGGTTTATTATTAGTTTATTTCGTTTATTACTTTTATTAATTTCATTTCTTTGGCTGGTAATGGTGGCTAAGCTAAGCTTAGTTACCTGAAGAAGCTGATCTGGCTGTTGACTGGAAAGGGGATCCCAGCAAAGTTAATTCCAGTCTAGGCCGACCATGCTAGTATAAGAAACTATCAGGCCTTCAACGGATATGAAACCTATTCTGAACATTAGCGCGACCCCTTTTCTTTTTCCAAACATTGTTTTGTTTGGTAGACCATGCATTGCGAATCATATTGCGCAAAAATAGAAATAACAAGAAGTCTAGTCAGGTCAAATACGGTGTCATACAGATAATTCAAATTTTTTAATATGTGTAAATATTAATATTAATACAGGCGTGCCTAAATTTTCTTAATACTTGGCTAATAGTTACAGGTAATTTCGTAAAAGATTATTAGGCTTCTTTAGCGGGTATGGCATAGATTTTCCCCTATGCAAAGCGTTATCTCGGCCCCCTGCTATGATCGGGCTATAATTTTCCCAAGGCCTGCTTAATCCAGAGTACTAGGCCTTCTTAATCGTAAAGTACTAGGAATTTCCTGTTGTCTGGGGTCTATCGAAGACAAAATATTTCGGGGTGTGTGCCTGAAATTTCTGATTGGAATTACTTTTTTTCTTTTAATTTTAGGAGTTCTGTTTATATACAAAAAATATAAATATATAAAATAGTTTGTTGCAAACGCAACCGGAATAGCAAGGACCTGGTGGTCGCTAACTGCCACCGACGTTAAAATTAAAATTAAAAAAAAAATTTTAAATTACAAAGTTTAAAAGTCTAAAACGTTCAAAAAGAAGACAATGGCTCGGCTGTAGTGGAAGGGTTGAAGGAAGTAGGTTGGGATCACGACTGTCTTACCACCAAGGTTAGACCTACCAGGGACGCAATGGTCCCCGATGGCATCGCCAAACGTGAGGGACAAGTGAGGGGCAATGCCAGATATCATTGTCAGTATTTCTTATACAACAATAAAATAATGCACCGTAAAGCTTGGCCAAAGCCATTTGTCAAACCTAATGTAAAATTAGAAATGGAGTTCGGCACTCACAAGAAGTGCAATAAAAGCAGCAGGGTTGTCGGCTACTTATACTGTTCGGTTTGTATTAAAATTGTTTTTTCATTAGCATGGAGAGCAAATATAGTGGATTTAAATTGTCATTTTATTTTTCTCAGTGGGTCGTGTATATTCTGGTCTTTTCAGAAAATACTTAAGTCTACCTCATTTAAGAGGTGCCGGAAAGTGTTAACATTTTTTGCGGTTACCACTTTTGAAGGGAGCGAGTTCCATTGGTTTACTACCCTCACCGCAAATGATGACCTACGCATCTCTAATCGCGCTGCCGGTTTGTTTAATTTAAATATGTGCCCACGTGTATGTCTCGTCGTGGACAATTCGAAGAGAGGGATATCAGTGTTAAGGAAACCTCTTAAAATCTTGAAAGTTAGGGTTAGATCTGCCTTCAAGCGTCGTAATTCCAAGGAATCTTAAGTCCAATAGCCTGCAGGCGGGTTTCATACGTTAGCTATTTTCGCAACTTTATTCGTAGCTTCAAGACTAACTTATTATGCTCACTTGTTTCTGTTTTGCAACCAAATGTAATACAACGGGCACTGTATTGGAAATATAATTAATCAGCAACCATTAATTACACCAAAATTAAGATTTGCTTTGGGCTGTTCAAGAAGCTATTTACAATTACATTTTCATGTGGTGCTCACAAACAATACTTTCACTAAAGCAAAACCATAAAATAACGAAAAGGGGTGAAATCATACAAAAAACCCTTAAGCGTAAAGGGACCCATCATATTTTTGCAACATAATGTAGTGATACCAGACTACAAAAAAACTGTTGATATCGTACAAAAGCCGAATAACGGCCGAAAAAAATCAAATTTTCAGAGCCAAAGTGGCTGTCAACAGATTTTTCGTCCCAACACTGATCATTCAACTTTCTCAACACTCAAATACTCCACATGTCGGTGATAGAGTGAACACGGTCGGACCACAAACTAGCTGACAGCCATTTTGGGTCTGATATTTACTATTTCTGCGGCTAAAACCTGGTGGGTCCCGTTGCCAATGGAGTTTTGTATGATTATTATTTCGTCTATTAGTGTGTTGGCACATTATCACCTTGATACACGAGTTATTAATTAAAATTTTCACCAATAATGGTAAAAGAAAAATAGTAACAACCATTAGGCTAGCATAAATTTTGAAATTTGTTTTAGAAGTAAACATACGGGGATGAGGTGGTGGGGCGGGAAGCAGTTTTCAATATTAAACTAGTTTATGCATAAATTTCCCCTGTAAGGAGGGCTAACCCAGGGATTAGAACCGGGATACCTCCAATCTTATTGTGTTAACACACTGTCCAGAAACGCCTGTATTACATCCCATAGCCGCTAATGGTTCCAATTTGGTATTTCACAGTAACCTGACCGGCAAGTAGAGCACTTTTGCCCCCCAGTGAGGCTGAGCTCTATCGGTCGTCAGGCACCAAAACCATTCCGGTATTATGCCCATCTAGAAATCTCACGACAGATAGGTTAGAACAATAAAACATATTTTAATTTAACTTATTTAACCCAGATGACGCCTCTTATTATTCGTCTTCCAAAAAACAAACTATTACAGCAGGAATGAAAACTCGAGTCGAGTTTTTATTGAGAGCGATAATCCCCTTCTGGGAATTTCTACCCTATAGTTACTAGATGATGAGAGAGACGATGTATCTGGAGAAATTCAAACGGAAAACCTAGCATCTTTGACATGCCACAATCGAAATAAATATTCAAAGGGTTTAACGAGCGTTAACCACTCCTGGTTATCAGCCCGAAGCCCTAAGGCCCAATATTCACTGCAAGCCGTAACAATGGTAATCCATAACAATGAACTTAGAAGCATAGATAAGAGTTTGATTATTGACCGATTCCGACCATGCATGCAACCACAACAATGATACTAGATGGGGGAGTTTAATTGTTACAGCTGATCATCTTCCTCGTTATAAAACGGTCGTTTTTTTTTGCACAGTATTGCACATGCTTAGCATTTTCTGAAAGGTGGGGATCTATTCGTTCCATGAAACCTAACCGAAAATGTGTAACTTAGATAGGGACCGTCCTACATCCATCTAAAGGTGAAGATGTAATAGCGTAGAGGCAAAAGCATATGGTGATTTTCGAATTCAAACTTAGTCTTGCGAGCCCTCTAATAGCCCAAAATGGACATGCTTAGAATTTTCTGAAAGGTGGGGATCTATTCTTTCCAACAAACCAAACCGAAATTGTTTAACTTAGATAGGGACCGTCCTACGTTCATTTAAAGGTGAAGGGGTAATTAATGGTAGCGGTGAAAGCATGTGCTGATTCAAAGTGGTCTTGCGAACCCTCCAATAGCCCGAAATGAACATGCTTAGGATATTCTTAAAGGTGGGTCTGCATTCTTTCCACGAATACTAACCGATATTGCTTAGCTTAGACACAAATACAAATATGAGCATTACAATGGCACTTTGAAATTGAAGCTAGCCACTATACAGCTACATCTTTAAACGGGCATAGAACGGTCTTATCTAAGCTAAACAATTTCGGTTAGGATTGACGGAAAGAATAGATCCTAAGCATCCTAAGCATCCTAAGATCCTAGACAGAATATCCTAAGCATGTCCATTTCGGGCTATTATAGGTCTCGCAAGACAAGATTGAATTCGAAGAATCACCATACGCTTTCGCCTCTACTCCATTACTTCTTCATCTTTTGATGGACGTAGGACGGTCCCTAGCTAAGTTAAACATTTTCAGTTAGGTTTAATGGAAAGAATGGATCCCCCTCTTTCAGAAAATGCTAAGCATGTCCATTTCGGGCTATTAGAAAGCTCGACAGAGCACTATGAAACTGTAACAATCAATTAAACAATGGAGCACTCGTGCAAATTAAGGGGTGTAGCTTGAAATACGATTTTCGGGTTCAATGGTTGCTTTTACCCAAAAGATGTATATCGCCTGTATTGTCCAGAATTGTGTGCTGAACATTTTTGCTTCACATTATGCTTTTGATTTGTTGACGGTTAAGGAGTTACAGCCAAAAAACAGATTTTTTTTGGGGAGGGGGTATATCGAGATGCCCAAGGATTACAGATTGTCATCAACCGGTTTCTTGAAGCTGACTGACCACGTCCTTGATCAAATTCAGCTGTAAAAAAAACTTAATACAAAATTTTGGGGTTTGGCTCATGGCTACCGGACTATTCCTGTAGTTACTTCAGGTTTCAAGAGGAACACTAAACTTTGGGTTGGGTGTATAATTTTGCTACCTATGAAGGGGAATTCAGCCTTATTTCAATAAATGACATTGATAGTGTCGAATTTGCTTCCTTCCACTAATCAGATTTTGGTAGACTTGTTGTTATTTACGACAGTTTTCAAGGGCGAATGCCGTTGGTTTCATCTTTGTACTATTACTTCTAGGTTTGGATTTTTTTCGCTGTTTTGGCGCCTATACAGTATATTAATAAACAAAAACGGAACGTTAAATGTTTAGAGTAAGGATCTAA
>JAHWFP010055499.1:12755-32196 GCA_023313725.1 Lithobius niger | reverse complement strand
TCCGTTTTTGTTTATTAATTCGTGTTACTTTTAGAATTGCAGCTAAACTGTAAAACAGTGCAGTTGGCGGTCACAGCTGATAGTTTAACACAAGAGACCCTAGGCTGACCCTCACTAATCTAGCTATCGCCAATGTTAACAGTAGAAACAAATCCTTTAATCTTCAGTCTATGTCTCGCAGCTGATGTTTGCTAATTGGTATTGTTACATAATAACAATGTTTAAAACAATGTAAAACAATCAATCTGGTGGTTTAGAGCTCCGTAACCCCTGAACCACTTGACCAATTAGAAAAGGCCTTATGAAAAGGGCACATCTACAGAGCAATACCTGTAAAATGAGCTAAGAACCAGCTTTATAGGACAAATGGTTTGACCTGTAGAGAGGACAGACGAAAGTATCCCCAGAACAACAACAACAACAAGAAGCTGAACAAGAAGTTGTCTATTTGGCCCTTGTCTGCATCTCGGGTTTGGCTGGACCGAATTTCACAATTTTTTGGACTGCAGACAGGCCTTTACTAGTCAAGGCTAGATTCCAAATTTGGTTTAAATATGTTTACTTTTGACGGAGTTATAAGCTCTCAAAGTTGAGAGTTTAACACAGAGGTCCTAGGTCGACCCTTACTAACACTGGCTATCGCCAGTGTTAATTGTTGCGTAACCATCATCTAACGAGCATCCCTTTATTGTTACGCAATCAACGGCATAGCAAATTACTGATTATTTTGTCCTTCGTTTCAGCTCAGCTTTTAGTTCGTCCAGACTTTTACAATAGACCTAAAGACGATGCATGGTTTATTGTCCAAGCATCTAGTGCTTGACATTTTTCGTTGCAACTAGGAAAAGAAACGAAATTTATTGGTTACGAATTTCAAAACCCTACCTCGCATTTGTCTTGACACGTCTACAAGCCCCAACCAACAAAAATACAATGTTCAGATAACCATACATTCGTGTGTAAACTTTCACCTGTGTAGGCGTTCCCAATTTTCGCTAGCCATGAGCAGTGGCGTAACTACAATGAGGCAGAGGAGGCAGCTGCCTCCAGGCCGACCGACGTTGGGGGGCCCATTTTAAAATGTGTTTGTAACCGCAAAATAACTGCAAAGTAAGTTATTGTTATAGTTTCATGAAAAAAACTGTGCCTTTGTGTTGCAAAAACTTAACTGTTTTTTTTTTTGTGTGGAGGGGGGGGGGGTGGCATTGGGCTCTCGCCTTATGTGGCATAAACTGCATTTTTTTCCTATGATGAATGGGGGCCTCTGCTGGGCTCTCTCTTTGTCAACTAAAAACTGAGTTGCTATTTTACTTCTTATAGTTCTTTTTCTGTTAGACAGTGCCGCTCAGAAGGGGTTTTATCGTGGAGCAACTCGTAACTAGGACGGTGGTATTTTAGGACGGTAAAAAATTACTGGCATATTAATATACTAAAACACAACATCACTGCCAGGATTTAAAACATTTCTTAGGTAAAGCAGAAATATCAACAAACTCTGCATAAAACAACCTCTGCGTAAGGACTTCTGCCAAGTTATCGCCGTCTGAAGTTGTGATATCAAATAAATCTAAAAAATTAATGCAGTTTCCTATTTGATTTACTAGTTCGTCTGCTAGTCCATCAGTGCCTTGGTTTTAGTTAATACAGTAACGTGAACTAAAGCTGTACTTCATGAAAATCGGGTACTGTTGACAAAATCAAAACCGAGTTGGAAAAATTGAATTAGCTGTTTGATTTTCTGTTGTCCTTTTTCTGTTAACCTATCGCCAGGTCCCGTCAAAAGGAGAGGTCAAAAACATACCGACCAACTGGAAAAAAAAAGTCAGTTTTGGACCACAAAAAGGCACTTTCAGCAGTCAAAATTTCCAAAATCGGCTAAGCTTCTGGGGGCAAGCCCGCCCAGACCCCCCCCCCCCCCATGTTGTTTACAAGGTTTTGAAACTAATAATACTATTATTGGGTCTGGAAGTACAGTTTTAACAAAAACTTTTATAGAAAAGCCTTGGCACCTGGTTTCTTGGCGTTTTCTGCATTTTAGGTGCTGACTAAGCAAACAGTGTGTTCATCATAGTTTTGTAGGAATCTCCACAAAAGATGGGTGTAAAATATTTTTTGGGGGTTGGTCACATCATTTTAGACCTTAGGGTGGGGGGAATCAAGGTTTTTTTCAGGTCTTGAAGGGGGAGTCATCGAAAATTTAGTGGTCACATTTTCATTTCCCACCCTACCCCCACGGCCATTAATAATGACCGGTCCCCAAGATCCCCTGAATCAATGGAAAAAAATTAAATTGAAGCATGCTGATTTCAAATGTGGAAGCTCTTCTCCAATAATATGTCAAGTTGTTTTGGACAAAACTGAGGTAAAAAGTTTCGCCATTTCTTTCGTCTTTCGACGCTCCATTATTTAAAAACTGGAGCATGTTTTTGTTTTAAAATGTGAATGTTTTTTTTTTTACAATGATACCTCTAGGCCTATAGTTGTTTGGGATACAACTGAGAAAAATATTTCATTACTTTTCACCTTTCGTTAGTACATTTAAAAAAAAAATTTCTGCCCCTGACCTGCTGCCTATGCTTGCACACAGGAGGAGTCGTCATTCATTATAGGCTAGCCTAAAAGTCCAAAATGTACAATTAAGTCAACCCTCAATCGTCAATGGCCAGCTGGCCTGTTTATATAATTCTAAACTGAACTGGATTTTATTTAATTTGGAAAAAAAATATCTAAAAAAACATGATTTAGTCAAAATAAAATTTTTACGAAACCTACCATCATAAAAAATGAATAATAAAATTCACCAAAATTTGCTTGACAATTTGTTGCTTCAGTGTTCACTGGAGGCTAGAAACAGGCACTAAAATAGCGTAAAATGCTCTTCAGCTTCCGGGGCTCTGCCCCGGACTCCGCTGGGGGAGCCTACAGCACTTCCCCAGACCCCCTAGCTGAGCTTGGCGGTTCCCCTCAAAAGTACTTTACTGGCAGCACTACTGGCATTCTTTAAACTAGTTGGCAAAATCATAAGATGAGTTGGCAAAATGAGAGTCACCCCCCCCCCCCCAACCAAGTATCCTTCGCTATGGCCCTGACAATGGGGCAACAATAGGGGAGGCGTACAAGATCGGATTGTAGCTCACTCGAAGAAGATGCAACGATGCTCGGGCACGGGGAAAGTAACATTGTCGTGGATCCTTTGCGTTAGCATTGTCGGCCACAGAAAAGTTGTCGAGAACCAAAATGAAATGGTCTTGGTTTTCGCTTAAATCGTTTAGTTTTAAACCATAGGGTGCAAAGTCCATAATTTTGAGTTCAAAATAGGGCGGCCGACATGACTGAATGACTTATTTACTTCTTCAATGCAGGCTTCGGCAAGCTAGTTGAATTGTTTCCGCGATTGTTTGCCATGATACTGCATCTGCTTTGAACAATGGTATACGAATATAAACGGATTAGAGTTCACTCGAACGCAACGAACTATAATTTGAACTCCAATTCTAGGGAAGAAGGATTGTGACATTCCAGTCTCCATGCAACGCATTCATGTACATCACTAATCAAACAAAACGGTTGGATACTTCACAAAAATAAAATACGCACACAAAATACAACATACCCATGCACATGAAACAGAACGAAAATCTAAAACACATACAAATACACGCCGTAAACAGCAAAACGCCTACAAAAGATGAAAAATACATACACAAACACAGACAATAAAAACTGCGTTAATTAGGAGTATGCTTGTTTCGCAAATTATAAATGCACACAAAACACACATATAACCACTCAAAGGAAACACTTAAAATATAAAACAACAAACAGACAAATATTTAACAAAAAAAAAAAGCCTGTATACCACACAAATTAAGTGCACACAAACATACACACACACTCAAACGATTAACATTTCAAAAACAAACTGTGTTCACTTTCTGTCATAACCACTGAGCAAAAACAGTCGTTGTTTCCTGGAATTGGAGTTCAAATTATAGTTCGTTGCGTTCGAGTGAACTCTAATTCGTTTATCTTCGTGTACCTTCACAGCTTTGAGTATGGGGATACGAGCTCTTAATGTTTTTTTTTTTTTTGTAAACGGTGAAGCCGTTTATTGTTCAGTTAATCTACTATTACTTGGCGGCGGCACACTGTGTGTCTAAATTTGTCCTTTCCTGAAGAAATAGGTTGTACTTTTATTTCACGGGATAAATTTTTGGTTTTTAATGGGTCTGTGTTACGTTAATCACACTTAAGTATCATGGCAGTTAACAAATGTGAATGTGTGTGGATGTTTTTTTAAGCTTTTGTGTTTATTAGTATTTTGTCCCTGGGTGCACCACTGAACCAAACGTAACCTAACATAACTGAAATACGTGTCTGCGAATGTAAAAAGGAAAAAAAAGCAAGTGGCGACATAATGAAAAAGGCACAAATTACTACATAAACCACCCTGGAATTTATTTAGTACCAGGTCTAGGGGGAGGGGGGAGTTGTCCCATATGCTTGCTTGCCCCCCCCCCCCTCCTCTGGATGTGCCACTGAACCAAACATAACCAAATCTACCATCCAGGTCGGAGGGCAGTTACCCTTACCCCAACTTGCATGCCCCCCCCCCCCCTTCTCCTACGTGCCAGTGATTGTGATGTAAAAAGCTCGGTAAAAAGTGAAAAAAAAGCTTGGTGGGTCGCATAACGGGAAAAACCCAAATTACACAACCTACTCTGGAAATTATTTTAGTCCCAGGTTTTGGACGCAGGGGGGCAGTTGCCCCAATTTATTTGCTACCCCCCTCCCCCCCCCATCCCACCCCAACCTGACCTGATATTGCCACTGAACCAAGCGTATATAACCTAACCTAAGCACGTGCGAATGAAAAAGAAAAGAAAAATCTGGTGGTGACATAACGAGAAAGACCCAAATACATAAAAAGCCTTGGCTTAAGTAATCCTAAGTGTGAAAAATTAAAAACCATTGGGAAGATAACTTTGAAATAAATACGAATTACATTCCGTATTATTATTTGTGTAACCGTTTTTTAAAGGGATATACCTCCTAGCACCATTTTTCTCGATCCTTCACATTAAGGACGGCCCCAAAGGTATATTTACTTAGTCTTCCCTCGCTAAAAATCCGTTGTAAAATGTAGCGTCTAGGAGATTTTCTGTTGAATAATTCTTAACTTTATTTTCTGCGTCCCGCAGTATATGATGCATTGCGCGCTTACAATAATCATGACGTTAAATCTCTGTGTGTACATGTACTAATTTTCTAATAATTACCATGAGATCAAAAATCTAAAAGACTAATGCGGTAAAAATTAAAATGAATTATTCCAATAGATCGCCGAAGCAAAATTATAAGACACTAGCCTAGAAAATTATAAATTGTCATTTTAAAAAACGAGAATCATTCCGGTTTGTGAAGACACAATTAATGCGTTCACGCCGGCTTGTCTATTAGGCACAATGCCAACTGAGATAGTAGGTGCGTTTGTCGCTGCGAGGAACGAAGCTACTGTCTCAGTTGACCTTGACCATGATAAATGCGCGGATGCGATAGACGCGTATCTGTTATAAGGCAGGCGGAAGGTTATGAGGCAGGCGGTATGTTGCTTTAAAGAACGCCATAGAATCCTCAAAATGCACAGGTACTATTACGTACGAGCAAAAATAACGCGACGTGCAAGATCTTTGCCAGCCACCAAAACCTCAATTTTGAAATCGTTCCGCTTTTCGATTAATTTAGCCAAGTTTGTAATCAAGCGTTTGCAATTTGTGTATTGGAACTGTTATCAACAGAGTACCTTTCCTTTAATTCAGTTTATTTTGGTCATTTGCTAGGTACTCGCTTGCCAAAAATAAGCAAACGATGACAAGATTCCGACTGTGGAATCTACCAACGATCCATAGTGGCGATTCCTGAACTAAAAATCAGCTGGCCACCGAGAAAGTTCGTTTTATACCGCTTTTTCTACGGTATACAACGGAATTTGGAGTTCAAATTATAGTTCGTTTCATTCGAGTGAACCCTAATCCGGTTATTATTTGTGTATCTTCACAGATTTGATTACCATGAGGATAGGATCTCTAATGTTTAATTAACAATCAATTATTTTGGATAGTTTTAAGTTTTAGAAGTGTTGCTGTTTATTGGGCAAATGACCCTAGCAGGGCTAATGCTCCTAAAATAAATAAATCAAATCTCTATTCTGTGCCTTGTGGCTGGCGTTGGCTATTTGCATTGTTGCTTAATAACAATGTTTAAAAAAATGTAAATGTTGGAGACCTACAACTTCGGAACTACAAACAATTCCATCATTGCAAACCACGATCTGTACAGCCATCAATGCAATACTAGCTAAAACCAGCTTTATAGATCATACGGTTCGGCACTAATGGTTTGAACCAGGACCCAATGAAACGAGCCCCTCCTGTTTGAACGTATAGGTTTGGTCCGTAGACAATGTTATATAAGAATGTCTGAACCAAACACTAATATACTTTTGCTATTCCATGTCAGGTCCAGATATCCGATATGATCCGAATGAGTTTAATAAATTTTGGTGTGTAAGATCACCAATCTCCAAATTTGATAATAAAACATTTAAAAATACGGAGATATTAAGGCATAAAAAATTTCAAGAAACGTGGAAGACTGAGGTCTATAACTTACAGAACACCGCAGTTACTAATGTAAAGTTTCTATGTTACGCATAATTCACAAAATCTTAGGAAACACTATAAGCTCGGGCAAATAAATACCTTTCTTTATGTAGACTGAAAGTAGAAATATAAATACAGTCTTAGGTTAGGAAATATGATCATTTTATCCGCAAACGCAGCTAACTGCAACTTCTAACTCTGTGTTTTAGAGATATTTTGTACACATGGATTTTTCTGGCTAAATTGTCCCTTTCGTTGTCTACTATAGGCAGAAAATTCCAGGAGGGTTTAGTTTACCATTGTTAATAAAAATAAACTCAACTCACCGTTTTCAAGAGTTCATTTATTCAATCATCTCATAATTCTCTACGGGAGAAAAAAGCAGCAGTTGCAGTAGGAGGAGTTGTTGGTTTTAATTAAGGGAACCGAACCCCAAACCGGGTTATCTGCCCCACTCTGGACGACGAGACAGACAATTTGGCATGAGCACGAAACACCACAGGGCCATTCTCGTCCCGAAAATGCCAAGCAGGAGTTTACTTTTGATTTTTTTTACGAAGCACGACCCCAACTGGGTTATCTGTGACAGTTCTACGACAATTAGAGGAGGTTGATTGATTTTATTGTAGGGCCCTGGCCCGAAGCCGTACGCCATGTGACCGAGATTACATTTAGTAATACAACATTGCAGCACTAGTGCCAAACAAACCAAACTAAGCCCCTAGTGCCAAACCAATAACCAGAGGAGATAGAAGATAGGTAATTTTATTCAGGTCAATGACCCACAGCCGTAATCCCTATCATTCAACATCTACATAACTCTGCTTAGAAGCGAACACAACCAGTAAAATAGTTTTAAAACATAACAATGGGCTTCAGTCGAACAATGCCTTCCAAATCGGATTCCAATTAATTCCACTACCATTTCGTAGATGCAGGCTTTTTGAGACGAGCTGAATTATTTCAAAGTTGGTTGAGTAACAAAGGGCTCTGTGGTGTCTCGTGCTCATGTCGATTGTGGTAAGTCAAAGAACATGGGTTTTCCACTTGTATATTTCCAGGTAAATTGTTCCTCATCGGTCGAAGTACTCATATATGGTTGAAGTCCTCACGCCAGCAAAATTTAGCAAAACTACAAAATTAATACCTCCGCTCCTATTCACCATTTTTCGACGAACCTTGGCCACATAGCAGATACGTATGGATGGTATATTTATACCAAAAAATATGCAATTCTGTACAATAGTAAAAGTAGAGAGCCAACGTAAATATGAGCACATTTGAACACTATTCACTTCTTGTGGTTGTTTTGTCACCGTTTTAGAAAAAAAGTACTGCACCTACATAAAATCTGAAACGATGATCTAACCCAGAAATTTCTTGGTCCTATATTCTCAGAGAGACCACTTTTTTAATTGATCAAGCATTTCCGGAGTTACGCGACCCTGAACTATCAGTTTTATTGTTTTATATTGTTTTAAACATTGTAATTAGGCAACAATGCCAATCAGCAAAGGCCAGCTGCAAGGCATAGACTGAAAAATAAAGAAATGCTAACAATACTGGTGAGCCACGCCAGTGTGGTGGAATTTTTTTTTTAATGTATGTGTACCTTGTACAAATTGTAACCATTCCTAGTGTCTCATGCCGTGAATATCATCCTGTACAACATATCCAAAATCCGCCAAATCCGAATCCGGAAACATTCCGAAAATTTAAGATGGCGCCCAAAAAATAGCGACAAAAGAAGGATTTTTGCTTTTAAGGTCTAAACGGTTCATCCACTTGAAAATTAACCACTTATCAATTATGTTTAGAATAAAATTTCCTCCAAAAAAAGGTTCTGTTCATATTTTTGGTAAAATTAATTGGCGGAGCGAGCGAGCGAGCGAAGCATAGCCTATAACGGACACCAAATTGCAAAATGTTGGTTGGTTGGTTGGTCTGTTGGTTGCACTTTTGTAGTCTGGGTGGAGCCCAAACGAAAGGTCGGATTGGAATAAAATTTGGTACATCGCTTTACACCCCCAAAGTATTGCTGAGCCAAAATTTGACGTAAATCGAACAATTGTTACGGAAGAAATTACAATTTTTCGAATTTATTTCTAATACTCACCATTGTAAATTTAGAATCCTGAATAGTTAAAGAATTCCGACGAAGCATACATCATGCTGGTAGTCAAGTGAATTTTAGAAAACATGGCAAATTGAATTTTGGTTGCTGCTTTCTAGCTAATAACCTTTTTTGGCGTAGCTCAATGAAATAATAACATTTGATCCTTGCATTTAACCCCACCGCAAGAAGAAAATCAACCTTAAAAAACAAAAGGATTTCATTAACAACAAAAGAATGCTTGTTTCACTTGAAAAAAAATTCTTGGAGAAATTCACTTCAGCATGGCGACAATCACAGCGAAGGAATCCCGAATATGAAACCTGAAATCGTCGTATTAAGGCAAAGTGGTATATAAAACAAAAGTCTAGAGCAGACAACGTGTTTATATCACAGCATGAAACAATAATATGCCTGCTTCTAATAGTTTAAAGATTCCTCGTTGCCACGGTAATGTGGAGACGCGAAACCGAAACCGTGTCGCATGAACGAATAGGCCTAACTCTCGAAACCAACTGTTAGCTGTTACTACCGAAATAAAATCGACAGGCAAAAAATGGGCATAAACGCTAAAAATTTTAAGTTGTGCCCTGAATGGCAGAATTCCCAGGACCCGCTAAAATTCCCAACGATGGGTGAGGTGCCCGGAGGGAGCCTAGTTTCCACTAAGCCCAAAATATCAACTCTCTCCGCAGACACTCTACCTCCTCTATTTTGTTAACCACCCCCGTCACGTTCCAAATTCACAAGCCAAAGATTAAACAGACCTAGCTCTGCCGTCTCCTCGCTCACCCCCTCCTCTACAACCACCTCTCCTACAACGAATGCTGCACTGCACATTACACTCCCTTCCTCTCCTCCGACCTCTGACTCAGACATTAACACATTCACCAACAAGGCCTTATTGCACTGTGTCTCCTGAAACACTCTTCTCCGGCTCATCCACACACTTTTGTGCCAGTCCGTCTACAGTCGTAGCAAGGGTCGTGGGACTTGAAACTCTTATCAGGGTCAACTCATGCACTTTCCACTCTTTCCACTTCTTCACACACTTCTAGAACACAGACAGACTCAAGCTCTGCAGAACACAGTGATGAGAACGTATTGCACAGGAATGCCTTGGCTCTCGCCGGCGGGGGCGAACTGGCCAGACATCGACACTTTTTAGACCGCTTCCTACGAGTAGCAATCCAGTCATTGGACAAGGAGGAGGAAGAAGACACACCAAGACAGTGCCTTGTGACGGCATGCCTGACTGGATGCTCGAAGACAGTGCTCACAGCGGTGCAGACTGCAAAATCAGGGCTTAGGTTAGGTTTCCCTACATTTGAAACACAACACTCTGGACCGACATTGGAAGAAGTGGGTGTGGAGTCAAGACCAGCTGCAGGAACTGTAGGTATCTCTCGGGTCTACTACGCAAAGCCTTTGCTCTCTCCATTCCCTAGGTCACCGGTTACCGCCACACCCGGGGGGGGGGGGGCAAGTGCCAAAATAAAATGCATTCCTCACATGCTCTATAAAGAGAAGGGAGGACCAGCTTTCTGCCATAATAATAGGGGAATTGTGCATGTTTACATTTCCAAAAACCCCACGGTGCAACTTTTTTAACCACACCAGATCTACTACATCTTCTTCCCCCCCGCAACTCTCTCCTTGTCATCACCAAAACCAACCTACCTTTGTCTTTACTGGTGACAGCCATATACGAGGGTATTCTTGGTTGCCGCCAGTCTTGGTATATATATACACCACTAGAGACAAAATCACAGGAGGCATTGTCTGGATTAGGTTCGTTGTTCAAATTTAGCTCATTATTTAGTTCATTGTCAGGACCTACATTGTCAGGACCTACATTAGTGGCTATACGCCTAAGTCCGCTAACGATTTCGCCTCCTGTGATGCCATAAAGTCTCAAATCAGTTTCCTCTATCCCTTGCTCTTCTACTATGTCCATCACCTCGCTAAAACTTGGTCTATTACAAAACCCATGTTAACTTCTCTTTTCGTTAAGATGCCCTTTTGCTCTTGACCTAGCATGAACCGCTTTACTAATCGGCGGTAATACAGCACCGGTAATACAGCCGGTAATACAGCAAGAAGATGGCCGATCTGTAAGAGTGTGACGTCATGTTATCGGACTCTGTGCTATTAGACCGTCCAAGATTAGACAGTGCTACAATTGCTGGGAATGACAGTTCGAACCTACAGTTGCATTCTGGATCTAGTATGTTAGAAGAGGAAATTGAGTTGTTGCAAGTTCAGGTTTTCCCCAATTAAGTGTGTGGTAGTATCACGTTATTACTTTCACGTTCTGCGTTTGGATTGTGAGGGGAGCTTAGAATAAGAGGGAGGATGTCAAAATTTTAGGCTCTAAAGTAGAAATTTTAGGTATGGTCGAGCCGAAACTCCCGGCTAATGTCCACCCTGTGCTTAGTGGGTTTGTTAGAATAGTGGGCCCTGGTAGGTCGAGGGTGAGGGTTCTCATCAGAGAAGGGGTTATTCCACCCACCCTCCCCCTCTTCCCTGTGGGGGTATTGATGCCTGTGTGTTTCGACTGTGGTGGAAGGGGGGATGGGTCACGGTGGGTGTGTTGCATATCGCAGGCCATGTGTCTCAGCGGGATTGGGTCGGTTGGGTGGGGTCCCTTTCTGGGCCGGTGATTTTGGGGGGCGATTTTAACGCCCACCACTGGCTTTGGGGCAGTGGTCGGTGTGACACTCGCAGTCGTATCGTCACAAGTTCTTTGGACCATCTGAATTTGTCTGTGGTGCAGGATGGGACCCCAACGTTCATGCGCCCGGGTTGGTGGGGGGGGGGTGGTCCAGGAGTCGGCCCTGGACATGTTCCTGTGTACCAATGGGCTGGTGACTTGAGGTCTCCACCGGTCTTCGGGGGAGTGACCACTTTCCTGCAGCTTTGATGTGGGGGGGGGGGAGGAGGGAGGCGGGTCATGGATCGGGTTGTGCGGTTTGGTCGTCCGGTGGTCGACTCTGAGGACTTTGCCCCGTGGGTCAGTAAATGGATTAGGGGGAGGGGTGGGAGGAAGAGTTGTCGGGGTGGAGGGAAACGGGTGGCCTGGTGAACGCCTGTCTGTGTGGTGGCAGTCCGGAATAGGCGGAGGGCGTGGCAACGGTTTTTGCGGTTGAAGTGTGACCATAGGTGGTTTGAATACTTAGGCATTGCTCAGGAAACTCAGTTCCTTCTCCGAAGGGAAAACGCTGAATTTGGTACAAGGTTATGCGACCAGGTGTCGTGGGGGCTGCCGCTCTCTCGGGTGTGGGCCTTGGTTCGGACGCAGGATTCTCGCTCCACCGT
The DNA here is from genome assembly GCA_023313725.1 of Lithobius niger. Taxonomy (NCBI): domain Eukaryota; kingdom Metazoa; phylum Arthropoda; class Chilopoda; order Lithobiomorpha; family Lithobiidae; genus Lithobius; species Lithobius niger. Next base: position 20,103 of record JAHWFP010055499.1, on the reverse strand, counting down.
AGCCTGTGTTTTTGGTCAGGCAGGTGAAGGTCTCAGGGGTTAGCTATGGTCGAGGCCTTTAATTCTAATTTTGCGGGGGTGTTCGACACCTCTAAGGGGCCACCCCCTCCCTCTGTGGGGGGAGGGGACTCCTCTTGGTGGCACGGGTTGGACTTCGCATATGACATGCTGGAACATTTGGCGGCATTGAGCTCTTGTCGGTTGGGTAGCGCGTCCAGTATCAATGGGGTCTCATATGCTGACCTTCGGTGCCTGGATCCAGACGGGCGTGGGGCGCTGCTTGGTTTCTTTCAGAGTCGATTTGATGGTGCCCCCGTTCAACACACCTGGATGTTTTCTGTTGTCTCCAGTGATCGGCAGGGGTAAAGTGCACTTGGCGGTGACGAGCTATTGTCCCATTGCCCTTTTGTCCTGTGTGCGGAAGGTGTATGAGAGGATGCTCGTCAAGCATCTGGTTTGGCAGGTGGAAGGCTCTGGCAAAATATTCAATGCACAGTTTGGCTTCCGTAGGCACCACAGTGCCCAGGACGCAATGTTGTTCTTGGAGTCCGGCATCAGTGAGGCTTGGATCAATGACAGCTTTGCGGTTGCCGTGTTCCTGGACATCAGGGCGGCCTATGATATGGTCGACGTGGCCTGGGTGGAACACGCACTAGGGGATATGGGCATCAGTGTGAAGGTTAAGGCAGCTGTGTTGTCGCTGTTGGGTCGGCGCAGTTTTGCTACTCGGGTAGGAGTGTCCAGTCTGGGGTTAGGACGACGGATAGGGGGCTGCCCCAGAACAGTTGCCTCAGCCCGGTGCTTTTTGCTATTGCCATCAACTCCATGTTGGTGGAGTTGGGGCAATCAGTTAACGTAGTGGCTTATGCAGACGATGTTGCAGTCTGGCTTTCTGGGAAGGACCTGCCGTCGATCCTTGCGGGGCTTGAAGCTGCGATTGGCAATGGTTCTAAAGCTTTGTCAGCCCGGGGATTGCAACTCTCTAGCGCAAAAACGGAGATGATGATCTTCCGTCGTGGCCCTGTTCGTGAGGGGTCCATTAGGGATGGCGCCACCCTTGTCCGGTCGTCGCTTAAGGTCAGATATTTGGGGTTCTGGCTAGATCCTGAGCCTTGTTGGACTCACGATGCAGAAGCTGTCAGGGGAAATCTCTCGGCAAGACTGAATGTGATGAGGTCCCTTCTCAGCAATAAGTCGGTCGCCAAGCGTCGTGCCCTTGTCAGCTTCTTCAAGGTGTATTTGCGTTCGTGCGCGGACTTTCACATTCTGGTCTTGGTTAGTTCGCCATCGGCCCTCCGTAACGTTCAGATTTCGGTAAACGACGGGCTTCGGGTGGTCTCGGGGTGTCTGCCATTCACGCCTGTTAATGCTCTTTTGGTTGAAATGGGTGAACTCCCAGTGCAGCTCCGGGCGAAGGAGCTGCTGGCGAGAATCTGCCTGCGTGCTATTGCCAGTGGTCGGGTGGATCCCTTGGGACGCATCCTGGCGGATTACATGTCTCTGGCTCCGAGTTCCCGTGACTTTCTAGGTGCACCAGGGATGGTAGCCTCCCTACTTTGTCAGGGTTCGGGATGCTTCCCGGTCCCAGAGCTCGTCCATCCGAGGGCACCCTAGGTGTGGAGTAGTGCGGCTGCGTCCGCAATCCTTGACCCTGCGGTCTCAGTGCATTTTGCGGAGACCTGTGCTCTTGTGCAGTGATGCCTCTTTTGTGGAGGTCGGTTGCAGGGGCGGAGTGGGGTTTTGCATCCCTACCCTGCGTATGGAGTTCAGCTTCTCCCTCGATTCTCTCCCATCGGGATTCATTGGGGAACTGGTGGCAAACTCGGTTGCCCTGGACATTGGGTCTGATCTTCATTTGCAGGGTACGTGTGTCCTTACGGACTCACTGGCCGGTATAGGATTTCTTCGGCGATGTTTCCAATCGCTGCAATGTAATCACCCGATTGCGCTAGACATTGGTTGGAAGCTTTTTATCATGCGGCAACGGGGTCTTGATGTATCTGTTGGGTGGGTGCGGGGGCATTCGGGTACTTTCGGCAATCAGTTGGCCGACAGCCTAGCTAGGCGTGGTTCCGGTGGGGGCTGCAACGCGATTTGCTTCGCTCTCGGCCCTCGGGATCTGCGTCCAGTTTATAAGAGGGCCTTCAGAGAAGAGTGGAGCGTTGACTGGGCCGACAGTTGCTTGGTTTACATCCGTCTACGGCGTGCCCACGGCTTCTAGATGGTCTCTTGCGCAGGGACGCGGGTCTGATGTCAAGGCTTCGCACTGGACACATTCAACTGCGGGCCCATATGTTTTGGCTGGGCTGGGCTAGGTCGGCCCGTTGCGTGTGTGGGCAGGGTGATGAGACCGTTAGGCACTTCCTTTTGGAATGCCCCCGATGGGTGTTGCACAGGCGATTCGTTAGTCATGGGGGGGGGACCCCATGCTCGCGGCTCCGGGGGTCCCACCACATTCGTCGGGGGGGGGGGGGGGGGGGGCCAGTGCGGGGGAAGCCGGGAATGTCTTGTTGCCTCTTGTTGTGCATTTGGATAGGTTAAGTAGGTAAAGTTAGCACGTAGTACAGTGAGCGAATGGTGTAAAGTCCAATAAGCTCAATAAAATAACACTATCACTATTTCCTTTAGTGGAGCAGATGACCGATTATTATGGTCGACTAGAGGAAGCCCGTGCTACGCACAGCTTGTCTTAGACACCGTTTGTAACACTGTTAAGGTTTGGTTGCTCATGGGTATGTCCAGTTTCAGCAAATTAACTTAGTTTCTTTAATCGAGTTTTTGCGCGCATTGGCCAACAAACGCTTTCAGCTAATTACGTTTCTTCAGTTCAGTTTTTGAGCACACTGGCTAACAAACGCTGATTTTCGTTTGCTTCACTCACTCAATCAGCGCTTCCCATGACTCAAATCATTGGATGCACCGTTTAAAATATTGGCACTCTCAAGTATCGTTGCATAAAAAAATGTTGTGCTGGCTAATAATGTTGTATTGCTTGCTGAAGTCCGTTATACGCATGGGTGGTGTAGGATGCACCGTTTGCAAGCACTGGTACGGGTTGGCCACTCATGTGTCGGTCCATGTTTGACCAAAATAAGTTTGTCAATCAAATTTTCGCTTCACTCACTCAATCAGCGACCCCAGGCATGATGCAGCCCCAACCCTTTATCCGGACTCAGTCTCCAGGCACTGACATTTCAATGATTCTACGGAAAGTAATTAAATACACCATTGTAGAACACGGTTGAAACCTTTAGCCCAGAGGCTTTGATATTTTTTTTTTCTGGAAGAGGAAGAAAGTAAATCGCTGGCATAACAATGCCTCGTTATTGTTTTAGTTACTACTCTACGAGAGCCTAATGGACACTACTCCGTACACTCTACACTAACTTACGCTATACGCTACAGAAAGGCGCGTCGTTCCCAAAGACAAGAATCAACAACTCGGAAACAAGAAACTACAGCAAACGACCATAACAAAGTAAAAACTAATACTAAAATTCCAATTACCCTACTGAGCATGATGCAGCAAACGACCAAGATGGGCACTTCAGACAGAGGTCTGAAAACGGCCTGTAGCCCTACAGAACTGGAACACAGTACGAAGAGCGACCCGCTGGCCATTGTGATGGGGGGGGGGGGGGATCCCAAGCTCATCTCCCAGGGACCCCCCAAGTGTGAGAGAGGGACAGCAGAACCCCGTCCAATGATACAAAAAGTGTTCCACCGTTTCGTCACTACCACCACACGTGCACAAAGGGGTGGCACACCACCCAAGCCTGTACAGGTGGCCACTCGTTTTCACTTACAGAGGTCTTATTGTTGCCGACCACTTTGCAAGATAGCAATGATAAGCCTCGTGCTCAGCAGTGATTGTTGCTGTCCACTTTGAAACAATTCAACTCAGCGCTGAACGCCCGCATCTACCAAATAAAAAAGTCATTCTGTCGTTCCCAGATGCCAATTTCGAGGCCTAGTTAACAACGCAGCTTAGTTTGATTTAAAACTATATACGTTAGCTGAAACACGGATTCTTTCATTTTACCTATCCATAATCAACGGTTTAGAAGGTAGTTTTAAATCCATAGCACACACACCAAGACGTAGGAATGCGCAGCGTGTGGTGTAATAAATAAATAAATAAAAGACATGACACGTGCGCGAAGAATGAAGGCCAATTAAAGTGATTATTTTAAGTAATTGTAGTGCGCCTTTTAATTTGGTTGCCCTTTCCTTTCGCCGGGCATCCAGAATTATTATGTGGATATCGGCTATCTGTGAAGATCGGAGATTTCCTGGTTGCCATCCCAAGGTTTGACCCGCTATACTATACTTCTTTCTCTTAAAACTTGCAGTAAGGTTCAAAATTGAACCTGTTCATCTATACGATCAGTTTGCATCATGACTCTAAGAAATTAGCACGGCCGGCAGTCAGTGCTTATTAGAGTTCGTTTGCGCACGAGAATTTTCAAAAACTGGACCGGAGGCGGAGGAGTGGCGAACAATATCAAAATGTTACAATGCTACAACATGTAACAATGGTGCAACAATACGCGAGGCGCAAAAGATCGGATTATAGCTCACTCGAACAAAATGCAACGAAGCTCGGGCGCAGGAAAAGTAACATTGTCGTGGTATTTTCTTTATTACCGTTTTAACTCGTGTCCGTGAACCAAAATGAAATGGTTTTGATTTTCGCTTAAATCTTTCAGTTTTAAAACATAGGGCGCGAAGTCTTTAATTTTGAGGCCTCAAAATCGGGCGGCCGACATGACTGAATGACTTATTTTCTTCTTCAATGCGGGCTTCGGGAAGCCATTTGAATTGTTTCGGCGATTGTTTGCATGATACTGCATCTGCCTGCAACAATACAGAATCCACTATCCATCGAGCTGATACATGCTAAATCTAGACACACGCTAGTGTGTTGCCATCAAATAATGAAGCTGGGCAGAACCTGAACAGAAATACGCATTCCTAATGTTCCCTTTTTTTGGAAACAAAGTTGGGTGGGCAGTGGACATACCATACACAACATAGACCAAATCGTACCACTTTCAATAAAAAGGACGCGAAAAAAGCCAACAAATTAACTGAACAAAAAACGGCTTCGCCGTTTAGAAAAAAAAACATTAGAGCTCGTATCTCCGTACTCACAGCCGTGAAGGTACACGAATAAAAACGGATTAGAGTTCACTCGAACGCAACGAACTATAATTTGAACTCCAATTCCAGGGAACAATGATTGTGACATGCCAGCCTCCATGCACACGTAAACAAACATGTACATCACTAATCAATCAAACAAAACGGTTGGATATTTAAAAAAAATACCCACACAAAATGAACACGTAAGTACTCACATGAATCAGATCTAAAACAGAAACCATCAAACACAAGCAAAAAACTGCCTAACTAGAAGTCTGCTTGTTTCAGAAATTATAAATGCACACAAAATACAAACATAGCCACTCACAAGAAACACACTTAAAATGTAAAACAACAAACACAGACAAATATTTAAAAAAAACTATATGATACACAAATTAAGCACGCGCACACACACACACACACACATGCACACAAACATTAAACATTTCAAACACAAACTGCGTTCACTTACTGACATCACAATTACGTGAAAACAGTCATTATTCCCTGGAATCGGAGTTCAAATTATAGTTCGTTGCGTTCCAGTAAATTCTAATCCGTTTTTATTCGTGTACCTTCACGGCTGTGAGTATGGAGATACGAGCTCTAATGTTTTTTTCTAAACGACGAAGCCATTTTTTGTTCAGTTAATTTACTTATTTGTTTGAATTTATTTCACTTTGCATTTACCTGCATTATACGATTTGATTCATTAATTTACATACTTCTTTTCATCCCACTTTGCGCTCCAACCCCAACCGACTAATACTCACTTGCGCCGCCATGTGGTGGGCTGCCACAATGCACACCGGAGAGCAGCGGAGCCACTTTTTGCTTTAAAGGACAACGTAAATGTCCTTCGTACCTTTCTCGAGATTCCAAACATGAAACGCACCTTTGAGAACTGTTTTAAGTTTTAAGTTTTCGTTCAGAATACCATTTATGAGCACGAATTTCAGTCACTCGGGACTGGAGTCAGATTGTTGGTAAAGTAAGATTTATTTATTTATTCTATTTATTTACTTAATTTATTTACTCATCAGTTTACTTGCTTTTATTTTTTTACTTTTATTTTGTTTCTCTAGTTATTTACCCTATTGATTTACTTTATTATTTACCCTATTTATTTATTTATTTATTCAGTTCCCGACAACGGAAGTGGACAGATATCATTAATGAAACAAGCATAAACAAGCCACAGAAAAGCAAAAATCGATAAACAGCAACGAATTTTACGTAATGTAAAGAGAGGTAGACGGAGTGAAACCCATACCAAAAATTGTACAAAATAAATATATACAATATGTCTAGTCATCGTATTCATAAATTACATCAGGCCTAAAAAAAAATAGTCAGTACCTTTTTTGAAAGAAGCGACATAGAATAGTCAAAACAGTTCAGTGAATCGGGAATGAAATTCCACACGGGAACCAATCCGAAGGGAAGGAATTCTGGACCGTTTTCAAATCAGCGTTCGAATACAGGCCTAGTTCTACTGAATTATTCTCACGGTCCTAGCCTACAGAATTATTTTGGCAAAATGGATGGGAATTAGGCTGTAGTTGACACTGACTGTTTTAATTAAAGGTGCATTATGCTAGCTTTCGTGTACGGGGTTTCCGATTCTGTTACATTCAGTCTGTTGCCAACTATTTTTCCATGGAGTGATGCGATGAGCCCTTTTAAGGTGGCATGAGGGCTAAACTTTAGGAATTTTTTTCTACGGTTCTATTTGAACTATCGTTCTGAAAATTTTCATGTGGGTAGGCACTTAATAGACCTTCAAAACGAGCATAATAATTTTAAATTTGGAGCCAAACTTTTTTTTTTTAATTGTTAAAAAATAAGACATTGCTTAGCGTATGTTCCTTTTCTCTGGACTGAAATGCTCTAGCAATGATAGGCTGGGCTTTTTGAAGAGCTAATGTATGTGACTACATGCTGAAACTCAGAAAAACATGTTTAAAAAATACTGGTTGCAATTTTTTATTTTTTCAAAATTTTCCATAAAAAAATCACATTTTTTTTTACGATTTTTCAAGCTGATTACTCTATAGTCTATATATTATTAAATTTCAGAGTTTCAGGTTACTCCCACAGGTCTACTGAGCAAAACAAAACAAATATGGTGAGAATCGGACAAGCAGTTTTTGAGAAAAGGTACATCAAGTATTGCAGCGCGCTGCAGAAAAAGTAATTA